>JAYJMF010341932.1:0-12638 GCA_036873715.1 Salvia sclarea
CCTTCTCTGGACTTCAGTTTGGTGACAGGTTCCCATACTGAAGTCACTCCGACTGAACTACTTCAGTCACAGTTTCTTAGCCGTTTTAAAACTGAACTCTGAGTCTTGCCTACATCTTTTAAAAATTATCCACTGGTGTATTCCCCCCCCCCCCCCCATACACCAGTTCAGTCACCCTCCGGGACCCAACAAGTTTTAAACTTCTAATTACGATAATTTTTTATTTTTAAGTCAATTATTATGTAATATATATCAAATTAAATCTCTTGACGTCATCTTTAATTTGATATGCATATCGAACATTTTACCATTAATCGAGTTGCATTATTTTTCGAAAGAAAAAATAAGAAGTGAATAAAAGAGAAAATTGAAGAAGAAAAATAAATGAGGAAAAAGCTGTTAATGGTATGTGAGTTGTGGAGAATATGGAGGTGTTGGGAAAAAACCAGAAATTTTAAAATTTGCCGGGAAAAAAGAGCAGTTGAAAACTGTGCTATTATATAATATAGATAATTAATAGAAACTAGAAATTATAAATTGCAAATGTATATCTTTTGCTACTTCTTTTTATTCTTAGATTGGCTTTAGATTCATTATGAACTTTTTATATTGAGTTACTTTAGTTTTTGAAGCTATTATTCATTACTTTTTTTTTAAAATTATTTGCAAGCTCTTTATAGTATGCAAGATAAAGTAATTATACTAAATTACATAAAGGAACGTACTTTTTTATTATTATTATTATGGAAAATTATTTATATTTATATGAAGTTTATTAAGATCTTGAGAGTCGATCGACTATTAAGCATGTGTATATAATCCTTGTACAATTGCTATCTTGAAATAGATGGAGGTCATTGTTTTTATTATATAGATAACATCTCATGCTATGGGTGATTTTTCCGTTTGAGGTGATTGCGGCTAAAAATCATTTAATGATATAATATATTTGAAACGATATTGTGCATTAATTTGTGCTATTATTAAAGTTATAATTAGTTTTAATTTTACTTTTAAAATTATAGTAATTGTTTTGTAAAATTGTTATTAATTGGGAAACTTAGATATATATAAATATTCTCGACTTCATCACTGTCACGTACATTAATAATTTGTGAAAGAATAATTAAAATTCAACCCAAAATAGAAGTAAGTCGGGTAACCAAGTTTAGGATTTAGGAATGTAGAAGGTAAAGAAAGGCAAATGTACAATACTACTCCGTGCGCATCAATTCCCAAAAGGCTATGCTTTCGAATAAGTCTGTCTTTTGAATTGTATGTAATTTCTAAATGAAATACTTTCTCTATGTATTAAGACTTACATGTCAACAAAAACTGGATAAGGTCATAAGTAGAGCTGTCAAAATCGGCCCGACCCAACGGGCCGGCCCAGCCTACCCGAGATTTGGGTTAGGCTGGGCTACAAAAAGAGGAGCCCAAAAAAAATCGGGCCTCCAAGGCCCGACCCACGAAGTGCTTGGGCCTCTCGGGCTTTGGGCTATAAAAGCCCGAGGCTTTTGGGCTTTTTTGCCCCGATTTCTAGCCCTAATTTTATTAGGCATTCTGCTATGTATAAGTAATTAAGTATAAATAATGTGTGAATGTGTGATTACAGAATTTTTTATTCATTCATTCGCACTCCTGCCGCCAAATCGCCTTACATATTCTCCGACTCTAGTCTCTGCTACTATTTCAACTTTCATTAAGGTTTGATTAGTTTTGTAACAATTATTGTTGTGCAACCTCTCCATTATTTATTTATTTTGCTTGAATTCCATAGCAAGTCCTTTTACGTGAATCTTGACATGTGGCATGTATTCAATATTCATGCATACTGATTGTCATTCAATTCCTGCAAAGTCAAAATAATTGCTTTAATTATTAATATATCACTATGCTAGAATTGCTTAATCTTATATTATTATTTATCTTTAATCGATGCTTGAGCCAAAAAATATGTTCCCCTAATGTCAGTTAGTATAAAAATAAATTACACTGAGATTCACATAGGAATTTGACTAATGCCTAATTAACATAAAAAAATAGTTTGACTAAATTTCTTATACTATACTTGATTTACGTTGAAATTAAATTGTATTTTGCCAAATTAACTTGATTATTTTTGCATCCGCATAATGTTGCAGGGAGGGATGGATGACATTCAAATTTTGGAAAATATGGATGATGATGTGGAAGTGTTGGAAACTCCTACTCCCAAGAGCACTTCAGGTACTGTTACTGATGTTGCTATTAATCGTGGTAATTCGATTGACATGTCTAAGAGCAAAAAAAGAAGAGAAGATGATAGTCAAAATATTGATGATGGAGATACAAAAAAGTCTAAATCTGAGGTTTGGAATTACTTTGAAAAGCTTGGCAAAGTAGACGGAGTAGAGAAGTGTAAATGCAAGCACTGTGACAAGATGTATACTTGCAAAAGCTCGTCTGGCACCACTCATTTGAGACGTCATGTTCTTGCTTGTTTTAAAACTCCCAAGTTTCATTATGTGGGTTCTTTATTGGATAACCAAGCTACACTGTTGAAGAAATGGAAATTTGATACTAAGGCGTATCGAGATGCTTTGGCTAGATGCATTATTAAGCATGATCTTCCTTTTAGTTATGCGGAGTATGATGGAGTTAATACTGTGAATTTGATCTTGAATCCTGATTTCAAACCTGTCACCAGAAACACTGCAAGAAATGATTGTATGAAGGTGTTTCAAATTGAAAATGAAAATTTAAAGAGTTTGTTATCTTCTCATCCTGGAAGAATTTGCCTGACATCTGATGTATGGACAGCTGTTACTACACAAGGTTATATGAGTGTGACTGCACACTATATTGATGCAAAATGGAAGTTAAACAGTAAATTACTTTCATTTTGTGAGTTAGATTGTCCACATTCAGGTCTTGAATTATCAGGAAAGTTGCTTGGGGTGCTCAAAGATTGGGGTATAGAGTCCAAAATATTTTCACTTACTTTGGATAATGCCAGTTCTAATGATAGCATGGTTAGAATTTTAAAAGACAGGTTGAATTTGCAGAAGGGCTTATTATGCGAAGGTGAGTTCTTTCATGTAAGGTGTTGTGCTCATATCTTGCTTAAAGGCAGTGGATGATGCTTTGAGAAGAATTAGAAACAGTGTTAAGTATGTAAAGGCATCAGATGGGAGGTTGAAGGAATTCCATAAATGTGTTAAAGAGGTGCATTTAAGCGATGTTGGGGGGAGTTTTTTAAGATTAGATGTGTCTACTAGATGGAATTCAACGTATATGATGCTTGAAAGCGCCATTAAGTATCGTCGTGCATTCACTAGTTTGAGTTATAATGATACGAATTACAAGCATTGTCCGACTAATGAAGAGTGGGAAAGAGCAGAAAAAATTTGTGCTTTCTTGGCCCCATTTTACAACATCACTAACTTGATTTCTGGATCATCCTATCCCACCTCAAATTTATATTTCATGCAAATTGCATCCATAGAGATGAAGTTGAATGAACTAATAAATTCTAAAGATGAGGTGATCAGAGGTATGGCGTCAAGGATGAAAGTTAAATTTGACAAGTATTGGGATTCATATTGTGATGCTCTTGCATTTGGATGTATTCTTGATCCAAAGGGGAAGATGAAATTCTTGACATTTTGCTACAAGAGACTCTATCCAAATAATTATGAAGAGAAGGTTAGTATTTTGAAGAACTCGTTGTATAAATTATTTGGTGAATATGAACGAGTTGGATTTCCATCAACCTCAATTCCTACTGCCTCATCAAGAGAGGGTTGCTCACAATTCCATCCAGCGACAAGTTCGTCTCTTATGACTAATTCTACGTCGTCCATTCTTGATGTAAGTACAATATTGCAATATTCTTATTTTTGTCTCTATTTGTGAGATTTTTATTCTTATTTATTAATATGGCACTACTGATAGTGGTGGATATTTGCAACGAAGGTTAGTGATTGAGTTTTTCATTAAAATCATGTTTGTGTGTTGTAGTCTAATATATGCATATATATTGTTTCTTTTTCTTTCTCGTATGGAATATTTTGATTCTGATGAGTTCTTGAATTTATTATTACGTATTTATTGTTTATGGTTTGCCTCTTGTTATATATTTCAGTTTATATTTTTTATATTTATTTATGTTTTATTTGTTTATTTCTAGGAATACGATCAAGAATTGATTCAAGAGACTTCAAATGAAGGTAAATCTGAACTTGATTTGTATTTGGATGAAAGAACTAATGCTGGGAGCACCATGAATGTCATAGAATATTGGAAAACCAATGCGAATCGATTTCCAAGACTTGCTATCATGGCATGTGATATTTTAAGCATTTCAATTACAACTGTTGCTTCAGAATCTACATTCAGCATTGGTGGACGTATCTTGCATAAATATAGGAATTGTTTGCTTCCTGATACTGTCCAAGCACTCATTTGTACTCGTAATTGGTTGCACGGGTTCGAAGATACTGAAGATTTAGGTAAATATATATTATCTCAAATTCTTTCTCACTCGTAGCTTCTGTATTAAATTATAAATGTTTATTTATTTTTTTTATTTTTTTTTTTGCATTTTGAGATACAGATATGCAAGAGGTGGAGGAGGTACTATTGTCAAAAGAAGACTCAAATTGATGTTTGATGTTACAAAGTATTTGTAATTTATTTTTCGACTGGTATTTAAATAGATGGTTAGTGGTAATTTATTTTAGTTTTATATTGTGGATATGTTTTTTGACTTGGTATTTTGAATTGATGTCTAGTGAACTAATTGTTTTTTAAAAATATTAATAAAAGAATGACATGAGAACTGTGCTTGCATGCATGTGGAAATTGGTTGTAGAATCTGTACTTAACAGAAGTTTTTATCTACACTTATTTTCAAGTTTAATATATAGGATTCCTTATAAAAAAAAAAAAAATAATAATAACTGATTGCTGCTTAATCCGTTCTTATTTCTAGTGAACTAATTGTTTTTTAAAAATAAAATAAAATTTGGGCCGGGTTAGCCCGATGGCCCGATGGCCCAAATGAGGTTGGGTTGGGTTGTAGATTTTTAGAGCCCATCAAATTTTGGGCCAGCCCGAATCGGCCCGAATTCTTACACATGGCCCGATGGACATGGCTGGGCCAGCCCGGCCCAGCCACTTTGACAGCTCTACCTACCTCCACTCACATTACCTTGATGTGGCCCAACCTTGTTAGTAATTATCAAGCCCAAATTCAGCTCCAGGAAATAGTTAAGACTTTAGAATGGCGAGCTCCATAGAGAGCTCATTGATTAGAAATACCTTATATTTAAGCATATTTATTTTTTTACTTAAAAAATAAATTCTTTGGTGTACTTCTGTACCCCTCCGGCCCCATTCTTCTTCCATTTATTTATTTTCTATTTTGAACTTTGATAAAATAATTCATTAGTTTATTGAAGTCTCGATAGTGTCTCTTAACTCTCTGTAGCTCTCCCAATCTTCAAATGAAGGATAAAAGGTCCAGTTTAAATCTGACCGACATCAAATATAAAATTAAAATGCATTTAAAACGACAGGGTGCCAAATTTATTAAAGTTTTTAAGATTTGGTACACTTGAATATGAGGAATGAATTATAAAGGGCACTCTCAAAATCCGAGAGTATAATTGGCTTTGCTTAATCGAATTTAATTTTATTATAGTCGTTTTTGCATACGAGATTGGACCATCCAGTAAAGAAGATTATTTGATTAAGTTTTGACAAGTTCATTTCGTGTACGGTCGAGTTGGGCTTGAAATGATAAATTGATCCCATTAATCCAAAAGCATAGAAGACTACAATTGAGCTCATTCCCGTGGGTTCTTAATTTACAGAGTTTATTATTTTATTTTTTTTATAATTAAATGCATAAATTTTAAAGGTCGCGTCACGAAAATTTATTTATTTTTATTTTTATATGACGTGTTCGTGGAATAGTGCCTAAATAGTATCATGCAAACTCAGCTTAAATATACTTCTCCCATTTCGCTTCTCGTTTTCCACCAATTCAATGTGGGGGAAAAATCGACAGTACAATTGCTGGGTAGTAGTTTGGTGGTCATCGAAAGCATAAAATGAAGAATGAATAAATTTCCACATGCAATCGTGTTTTAAGACCTTTTCTCGCTAAAATAGAACATGATTTGTACAACTAATTGACGGGTCTTGATATTCGTGAAATATTGATGTTTGATGTGTAATTTGTCGATTTTGGTTGATGGATATGGTTAATGTCCATGGTGCATCCGGATGTAATACATCCCCCTCTCACTGTAGCAATACTATATTAATTAAATTTAATTAATATAGTATTGCTACAGTGAGAGGGGGATGTATTACATCCGGATGCACCATGGACATTAACCATATCCATCAACCAAAATCGACAAATTACACATCAAACATCAATATTTCACGAATATCAAGACCCGTCAATTAGTTGTACAAATCATGTTCTATTTTAGCGAGAAAAGGTCTTAAAACACGATTGCATGTGGAAATTTATTCATTCTTCATTTTATGCTTTCGATGACCACCAAACTACTACCCAGCAATTGTACTGTCGATTTTTCCCCCACATTGAATTGGTGGAAAACGAGAAGCGAAATGGGAGAAGTATATTTAAGCTGAGTTTGCATGATACTATTTAGGCACTATTCCACGAACACGTCATATAAAAATAAAAATAAATAAATTTTCGTGACGCGACCTTTAAAATTTATGCATTTAATTATAAAAAAAATAAAATAATAAACTCTGTAAATTAAGAACCCACGGGAATGAGCTCAATTGTAGTCTTCTATGCTTTTGGATTAATGGGATCAATTTATCATTTCAAGCCCAACTCGACCGTACACGAAATGAACTTGTCAAAACTTAATCAAATAATCTTCTTTACTGGATGGTCCAATCTCGTATGCAAAAACGACTATAATAAAATTAAATTCGATTAAGCAAAGCCAATTATACTCTCGGATTTTGAGAGTGCCCTTTATAATTCATTCCTCATATTCAAGTGTACCAAATCTTAAAAACTTTAATAAATTTGGCACCCTGTCGTTTTAAATGCATTTTAATTTTATATTTGATGTCGGTCAGATTTAAACTGGACCTTTTATCCTTCATTTGAAGATTGGGAGAGCTACAGAGAGTTAAGAGACACTATCGAGACTTCAATAAACTAATGAATTATTTTATCAAAGTTCAAAATAGAAAATAAATAAATGGAAGAAGAATGGGGCCGGAGGGGTACAGAAGTACACCAAAGAATTTATTTTTTAAGTAAAAAAATAAATATGCTTAAATATAAGGTATTTCTAATCAATGAGCTCTCTATGGAGCTCGCCATTCTAAAGTCTTAACTATTTCCTGGAGCTGAATTTGGGCTTGATAATTACTAACAAGGTTGGGCCACATCAAGGTAATGTGAGTGGAGGTAGGTAGAGCTGTCAAAGTGGCTGGGCCGGGCTGGCCCAGCCATGTCCATCGGGCCATGTGTAAGAATTCGGGCCGATTCGGGCTGGCCCAAAATTTGATGGGCTCTAAAAATCTACAACCCAACCCAACCTCATTTGGGCCATCGGGCCATCGGGCTAACCCGGCCCAAATTTTATTTTATTTTTAAAAAACAATTAGTTCACTAGAAATAAGAACGGATTAAGCAGCAATCAGTTATTATTATTTTTTTTTTTTTTATAAGGAATCCTATATATTAAACTTGAAAATAAGTGTAGATAAAAACTTCTGTTAAGTACAGATTCTACAACCAATTTCCACATGCATGCAAGCACAGTTCTCATGTCATTCTTTTATTAATATTTTTAAAAAACAATTAGTTCACTAGACATCAATTCAAAATACCAAGTCAAAAAACATATCCACAATATAAAACTAAAATAAATTACCACTAACCATCTATTTAAATACCAGTCGAAAAATAAATTACAAATACTTTGTAACATCAAACATCAATTTGAGTCTTCTTTTGACAATAGTACCTCCTCCACCTCTTGCATATCTGTATCTCAAAATGCAAAAAAAAAAATAAAAAAAATAAATAAACATTTATAATTTAATACAGAAGCTACGAGTGAGAAAGAATTTGAGATAATATATATTTACCTAAATCTTCAGTATCTTCGAACCCGTGCAACCAATTACGAGTACAAATGAGTGCTTGGACAGTATCAGGAAGCAAACAATTCCTATATTTATGCAAGATACGTCCACCAATGCTGAATGTAGATTCTGAAGCAACAGTTGTAATTGAAATGCTTAAAATATCACATGCCATGATAGCAAGTCTTGGAAATCGATTCGCATTGGTTTTCCAATATTCTATGACATTCATGGTGCTCCCAGCATTAGTTCTTTCATCCAAATACAAATCAAGTTCAGATTTACCTTCATTTGAAGTCTCTTGAATCAATTCTTGATCGTATTCCTAGAAATAAACAAATAAAACATAAATAAATATAAAAAATATAAACTGAAATATATAACAAGAGGCAAACCATAAACAATAAATACGTAATAATAAATTCAAGAACTCATCAGAATCAAAATATTCCATACGAGAAAGAAAAAGAAACAATATATATGCATATATTAGACTACAACACACAAACATGATTTTAATGAAAAACTCAATCACTAACCTTCGTTGCAAATATCCACCACTATCAGTAGTGCCATATTAATAAATAAGAATAAAAATCTCACAAATAGAGACAAAAATAAGAATATTGCAATATTGTACTTACATCAAGAATGGACGACGTAGAATTAGTCATAAGAGACGAACTTGTCGCTGGATGGAATTGTGAGCAACCCTCTCTTGATGAGGCAGTAGGAATTGAGGTTGATGGAAATCCAACTCGTTCATATTCACCAAATAATTTATACAACGAGTTCTTCAAAATACTAACCTTCTCTTCATAATTATTTGGATAGAGTCTCTTGTAGCAAAATGTCAAGAATTTCATCTTCCCCTTTGGATCAAGAATACATCCAAATGCAAGAGCATCACAATATGAATCCCAATACTTGTCAAATTTAACTTTCATCCTTGACGCCATACCTCTGATCACCTCATCTTTAGAATTTATTAGTTCATTCAACTTCATCTCTATGGATGCAATTTGCATGAAATATAAATTTGAGGTGGGATAGGATGATCCAGAAATCAAGTTAGTGATGTTGTAAAATGGGGCCAAGAAAGCACAAATTTTTTCTGCTCTTTCCCACTCTTCATTAGTCGGACAATGCTTGTAATTCGTATCATTATAACTCAAACTAGTGAATGCACGACGATACTTAATGGCGCTTTCAAGCATCATATACGTTGAATTCCATCTAGTAGACACATCTAATCTTAAAAAACTCCCCCCAACATCGCTTAAATGCACCTCTTTAACACATTTATGGAATTCCTTCAACCTCCCATCTGATGCCTTTACATACTTAACACTGTTTCTAATTCTTCTCAAAGCATCATCCACTGCCTTTAAGCAAGATATGAGCACAACACCTTACATGAAAGAACTCACCTTCGCATAATAAGCCCTTCTGCAAATTCAACCTGTCTTTTAAAATTCTAACCATGCTATCATTAGAACTGGCATTATCCAAAGTAAGTGAAAATATTTTGGACTCTATACCCCAATCTTTGAGCACCCCAAGCAACTTTCCTGATAATTCAAGACCTGAATGTGGACAATCTAACTCACAAAATGAAAGTAATTTACTGTTTAACTTCCATTTTGCATCAATATAGTGTGCAGTCACACTCATATAACCTTGTGTAGTAACAGCTGTCCATACATCAGATGTCAGGCAAATTCTTCCAGGATGAGAAGATAACAAACTCTTTAAATTTTCATTTTCAATTTGAAACACCTTCATACAATCATTTCTTGCAGTGTTTCTGGTGACAGGTTTGAAATCAGGATTCAAGATCAAATTCACAGTATTAACTCCATCATACTCCGCATAACTAAAAGGAAGATCATGCTTAATAATGCATCTAGCCAAAGCATCTCGATACGCCTTAGTATCAAATTTCCATTTCTTCAACAGTGTAGCTTGGTTATCCAATAAAGAACCCACATAATGAAACTTGGGAGTTTTAAAACAAGCAAGAACATGACGTCTCAAATGAGTGGTGCCAGACGAGCTTTTGCAAGTATACATCTTGTCACAGTGCTTGCATTTACACTTCTCTACTCCGTCTACTTTGCCAAGCTTTTCAAAGTAATTCCAAACCTCAGATTTAGACTTTTTTGTATCTCCATCATCAATATTTTGACTATCATCTTCTCTTCTTTTTTTGCTCTTAGACATGTCAATCGAATTACCACGATTAATAGCAACATCAGTAACAGTACCTGAAGTGCTCTTGGGAGTAGGAGTTTCCAACACTTCCACATCATCATCCATATTTTCCAAAATTTGAATGTCATCCATCCCTCCCTGCAACATTATGCGGATGCAAAAATAATCAAGTTAATTTGGCAAAATACAATTTAATTTCAACGTAAATCAAGTATAGTATAAGAAATTTAGTCAAACTATTTTTTTATGTTAATTAGGCATTAGTCAAATTCCTATGTGAATCTCAGTGTAATTTATTTTTATACTAACTGACATTAGGGGAACATATTTTTTGGCTCAAGCATCGATTAAAGATAAATAATAATATAAGATTAAGCAATTCTAGCATAGTGATATATTAATAATTAAAGCAATTATTTTGACTTTGCAGGAATTGAATGACAATCAGTATGCATGAATATTGAATACATGCCACATGTCAAGATTCACGTAAAAGGACTTGCTATGGAATTCAAGCAAAATAAATAAATAATGGAGAGGTTGCACAACAATAATTGTTACAAAACTAATCAAACCTTAATGAAAGTTGAAATAGTAGCAGAGACTAGAGTCGGAGAATATGTAAGGCGATTTGGCGGCAGGAGTGCGAATGAATGAATAAAAAATTCTGTAATCACACATTCACACATTATTTATACTTAATTACTTATACATAGCAGAATGCCTAATAAAATTAGGGCTAGAAATCGGGGCAAAAAAGCCCAAAAGCCTCGGGCTTTTATAGCCCAAAGCCCGAGAGGCCCAAGCACTTCGTGGGTCGGGCCTTGGAGGCCCGATTTTTTTTGGGCTCCTCTTTTTGTAGCCCAGCCTAACCCAAATCTCGGGTAGGCTGGGCCGGCCCGTTGGGTCGGGCCGATTTTGACAGCTCTACTTATGACCTTATCCAGTTTTTGTTGACATGTAAGTCTTAATACATAGAGAAAGTATTTCATTTAGAAATTACATACAATTCAAAAGACAGACTTATTCGAAAGCATAGCCTTTTGGGAATTGATGCGCACGGAGTAGTATTGTACATTTGCCTTTCTTTACCTTCTACATTCCTAAATCCTAAACTTGGTTACCCGACTTACTTCTATTTTGGGTTGAATTTTAATTATTCTTTCACAAATTATTAATGTACGTGACAGTGATGAAGTCGAGAATATTTATATATATCTAAGTTTCCCAATTAATAACAATTTTACAAAACAATTACTATAATTTTAAAAGTAAAATTAAAACTAATTATAACTTTAATAATAGCACAAATTAATGCACAATATCGTTTCAAATATATTATATCATTAAATGATTTTTAGCCGCAATCACCTCAAACGGAAAAATCACCCATAGCATGAGATGTTATCTATATAATAAAAACAATGACCTCCATCTATTTCAAGATAGCAATTGTACAAGGATTATATACACATGCTTAATAGTCGATCGACTCTCAAGATCTTAATAAACTTCATATAAATATAAATAATTTTCCATAATAATAATAATAAAAAAGTACGTTCCTTTATGTAATTTAGTATAATTACTTTATCTTGCATACTATAAAGAGCTTGCAAATAATTTTAAAAAAAAAGTAATGAATAATAGCTTCAAAAACTAAAGTAACTCAATATAAAAAGTTCATAATGAATCTAAAGCCAATCTAAGAATAAAAAGAAGTAGCAAAAGATATACATTTGCAATTTATAATTTCTAGTTTCTATTAATTATCTATATTATATAATAGCACAGTTTTCAACTGCTCTTTTTTCCCGGCAAATTTTAAAATTTCTGGTTTTTTCCCAACACCTCCATATTCTCCACAACTCACATACCATTAACAGCTTTTTCCTCATTTATTTTTCTTCTTCAATTTTCTCTTTTATTCACTTCTTATTTTTTCTTTCGAAAAATAATGCAACTCGATTAATGGTAAAATGTTCGATATGCATATCAAATTAAAGATGACGTCAAGAGATTTAATTTGATATATATTACATAATAATTGACTTAAAAATAAAAAATTATCGTAATTAGAAGTTTAAAACTTGTTGGGTCCCGGAGGGTGACTGAACTGGTGTATGGGGGGGGGGGGGGGAATACACCAGTGGATAATTTTTAAAAGATGTAGGCAAGACTCAGAGTTCAGTTTTAAAACGGCTAAGAAACTGTGACTGAAGTAGTTCAGTCGGAGTGACTTCAGTATGGGAACCTGTCACCAAACTGAAGTCCAGAGAAGG
>JAYJMF010341963.1:0-12637 GCA_036873715.1 Salvia sclarea
GTATTTTCTGTTGATATGAAGTATTTAGGTTCAAATGTAAATGATAAATATTCATATTGTTATTGAGAATACGAAATTAGTAATTGGCTAAGTGACAAATAATAAATAATAATTAAAAAATAGATTTATATCCATCATTCCTATAGGCAATATCTTCGATTTGAATAAGGACTAAACCAAACAATCACACCACAAAATATAATGTTTAGTGTGCGTGTTGTTGGCCTATTGGTAAGAGGTTAATGCCCGAGACTTTTGGTCTCGGGTTCGAGTCTTATGTGACGCGGTCTTTAAATTTATTACCAATTTAGCGGGAAAAAAAAAAATACTGTTTATGATGTAGAGAAAACGAATTTTATAATCACAGTTGAATAAAAAAATATTATAGAATACATTAATTGTGCCTACAGTCTAATCAACTCACGTATTTACATCTTTTTAATCATCTATTATAGATTTAATATAAAAAATAATATTTAAAGAAAATTATTAACCGAGTATGACTCGGGTAATTTTTTAGTAAAGTAAGACAAAAGAAAACCGCTCGAAATAATAATTGCTTATACAAACAATGACCATTAGTATGATTACATTATATAGTTAAAATTTCACAATAATAGTAATCTAATATATTTTTTTTTTCATTTGGTATAAAAAATGGTTTCTTTTCATAAGACTATGCTTTTTCACCGTTTGAATTTTTATACCTAAACAATTTCGATAAGCTCTTGATAGTTTCTATACCTTAATTTCCAACACATATGTGGTGCATTTGAAAATTGAAACCTTAACTTCCGAAATGACAAACCAAATAAAATTTGTAGAGATATACCACCCAAGTTACTCAGCCTTCTGTACTTCATATTTGTGTGTAATAAATTATAGAGTTATGAGAGCTAGTCTTAAAATTTTAGATTATGAGTATTCTTCACGGAAAATAATCTTATATACTCTTTAATCTTTATATTTTAAAAGTTTTAACTATAATCATGTAATCCAATAGGATTTGAATATAAGTATTGCTATAAGTTAGTGAATTATAAAATACACATTTTATAATATCCACATGGTGGTTAAATGAATGTTAAACTCGAGTTTGATAGCAGTAATTGACTTATAATTGGATCAATTATAATTATAATCTTATACAAACCATGAAAAGAATTAATATGTGTATAATTATAATCTTGTACAAACCATGAAAAGAATTAATATAGGCATACACATGTGTAGGTGTAGTTTTTCAAATTTCCTAATATTGATTTCTAAGGTTGTGAAATTTCTTACGACTTTTTAACTGTAAAAAAATTATTAGTATAAATTTGATGAATTGTTGCACTCTCTGCTAGTTTATAAATTTGATGAATTGTGAAACTCGAAACACATTACTGTTACGAAGTATGATCCATGTATGTTGCTATTTTGTGAAAGAAATTGGAAGTTAAGCAGATTTGTTGTTATGAATCTAGATGCTGGACTCATAAAGATCCAAACATATTGATGGCAAATGAAATCAGGTCTCCACTATAGCAAAAAAGACAAATACATTTTACTCATCTGCATTGCTCTTTAAATACTGGTAAAATTAAGACGAATTCAATGTACACACAGGCTCTCATAGAGTTCAATCATAAAGCCTTATCCTGGTAGTTATCTCCGTCCGACATATGGGGCACCAGCTCAGTTCTTCACCGCAGTCATGGCACGTCTGCCAACATATGGATGCAAACTAATCAATGCGCAAATTTAAGCAGAAAACCAGCCTTTCATGTTCTTTACCTGATGGCCGCATCCAAGTGCAAGATCTCGTCTGCTGTACAAACAAACGGGACACCTCTGTGGAGCAGATTTAGAGAATCAAACTCATCTCAGTATAAAAGTTTGACTTAAACAACAGTATGTAAGTGAGAGGATGTACCCTTTCATTTGAAGAGCTGGAAGTGGAAACAGGAGAGGGTGGATAGGTAGTTGAAAAGGTTTGGCTATAGCTGCTTGATCGGGTTAAGATTATATCGCTATTCGACCTCAAGTTCCGTGATGGAGGTGGCAATGGGACAAATGTTCTATCCCCTCTCTGGTTGCTGCAACAGAAATGCAGGCCTTATAAGATGTTCAGTTTTTCCTCAAGTGCATACAGTGAAGCATTTCTATTACCCCAAGAGTTGGAGCTCCAATGTTGCTCTGTATTGTAAAGGGATCTCCATCAATGCAGCCAAGGCAAAATCAGTTTCCTTCTGTGGTAGAGGGATATTTCTTGACATGATTTCTGTGAAATTTACAAACTGCATTTGCCAACCAAATGCAATCCATCAAAATTCTAGTCTTACATAAAACCCATGGACTCTGAGAGCTTCATTTGCAAGGTCTAACCTGTATATTGTCAAAGGCTCTTGCTGGGATATTGTCATCAAACTCGCGCATCATATCCCACGGCCCGTCTCCAACTCCGACCACAATAATAGACAACGGATACTCACTGCACAACAGAAAAGGGTTAAACTAAAGTCTCAACATCTTTTGCAAAGATAACTCCAGATTTGATATTTACAACCTTGCTCTCACTATTGCATTAACTGTGTTTTGCTCCTGAGGACTTAGCTTTCCGGCTTCCGTGTCCACGCTTCTTGTGACCTTTCATGCAAAGTCGAATTCGGATACATCAAGCTAGGAAGAAATGAAGTTATGTTTGGTTTGGATTAGACTAAGATGTAGGCATAGAATTACTTGACCATCAGCTATGATTAAAAGAACGTGATATTGACCACCACTTCGATCAACTATCCCTATAGCAGTCTCGATTATTGGGGCAAACGACGTAGGTCCTGGACAGACAGTCACAGAGCATCTTCTTCAATTAGGAAACATGAAAACATCAACCATATAAAGTTGAGAAACAAAGCAGGAGCAGAAGAGGTGGATAGTGAACCTGATAATCGGACATGTGGAACGATCTCTCTGTAACGAGAGACTGCCTCCTCAAAGCCATCACAGGGCCTGTGGTCCGAATAGAAGCTGAACACACTTCGATCATGAGTAGTAACTGCAAAAATGAATTGAGAAATGTTACGCCCTCGTTGACATTGAAGATGAAGTATATGTTAGGACATGGCATATATACCATCACCAAAGCCAAAACATGGAATGAGATTATCCTCATCGAAACTCGAGAGTGTCCTTCCAATGATGGAGATGGCGTGCTGGTATGGATTCAAGCCATCGCTTAGGTGATGAAGGCACCTTCCGTCGAAGGATTCTCTCCCTGTCCATTCATTGCTTTTGGTGAAGTCAATGCCTACTATCAGATTTGAGGATTCCAGACCGTATTCAGCTAGCGCTTGCGTGACCTTCAAACAGTCAAATCATCAGAAACACAATTAAGAAACTGCAGCATCATATTTGACAAAATCCGATTACTGTTTAGGTCTTAATTCTTCTCAAATCTCTATAAGAAGTTTGAGTAAATGAAACATATATACCTGTTCGAGAGTCTCATAGTTATCGGCAATTCTTCCATATCTCCTAGAAAAATCAGCAGCATCTGTTTGATCAGATCCATGCCTGATTGAATTGCGACGGACAAAACTTCCATTCGACATCTTCGCCCCCATCCCGCCTTCTTATATAGAATTTTCACTCCTTCTCTGATCGCAAACACTGCTTCATCAAAAATCATCATTTTTTTCCTATCTATATTAGAACAACAAATTAAAGCAAAATGTTTCATTTGTGGCGCATGTTTTTACCTTGAGGATTAGAATCATGAAGAAAGTGAAATGAGAGAGATGATGGTTGACGCCCCAAACCATTTCAAGTGATTAGTATTTAGTTTGAGCTGACTTTTTGGAGCTTCTTAACTGAACATCAAAATCAACGGAACATTCACATTTCCATTTTTTAAATCTTGGGCTGAACGCGCCAATGAAGTAATCAACAGAATAATTTACTTAGTTCACCAGGGGGGGTGGGGACCCCTCGACTTTTAAAAAATTAATAATATTATTATTTTCTTAATCTTATCTATTACTATCTCTCAAGATTATAAATACTAGTAGTATCTATTTTTTAAGGGTAAATATCATTTTAAACCCAGAACTATATTCACTTTATTAAAATATCCTTAATTTTAATAAATATCTTTCTAAATCTCAAACTATCAAGTTTTTATCAACAATTCTATTATCTCATTTTTCTGCTCCGAAATCCTTGAAAAATGAAGAAAAACGAGTGTTTTGACATGTACATTTGAATTTCTTAACATGCCGAAAGATGAACTTGAAATATTTTTGAAGAAAATAATCTTTTTAACGTGTATACTTGGATTTATGAGCCTATTAAAAATGAATGTAGTGTATTTTTTTATTAAAAAAATAATTAATTGGGGTTTTAAAAAAAAAATTGATAGTTTGGGGTTTAAAAAAATATTTATTAAAATTTAGAATATTTTTTATTAACTACATCCAGTTTAGGGTTATAATGATATTTACCCATTTTTAATCTTAATTTGTTACATCTAGTTTCAATAATTAGCTATTCTCTTACTCCAAATTCAGTTTTCTTTAAGTTGTTTCATTCACCAAAGTTTATGCAATAATTTTTAGTGTCTTGTTATTTTAATTTTTCTTATCCAAGAAATAAATTTGATTGTTATCATGGCATGATTACTAATTTAAGTTTGAGGTTGTTAAAAAAAGTAAATAAATGAATTTTGTTATATCTGAAATTAATAACTCTTTCTTTTCCTTGCAACAGAAAGGGGATTCCTCGCCCAAGGGCCCCCACCCCCGGTCCAACAAGAATGATGGAGAGTTAAATCATGGTAATTCAACGGTTCATTTAGATGGAAGGAACAGTGTTTGGTGTCCACAAAGAGTTATTCTCCACATTGGAAGAATAAAACTTCACATTGCGGGTATCAGGATTCAACCTAGTTCCTTGCAAGCTCTTTCTTTTCCTCGTCATAAATCAGGAGTAGTAGTTTCAAGTTTATAGTAGTAATTAGTAAATGAAAATATTAGAAGGTGGGGTAATTTATATTAACATGTAACAACTCTATCGATTTTACAATTTAACTTTTTTAGGGGTGGTGATATTATAATTAATTAATACTTTTATGTATTATATTATTAATTGGAAGCGTAAACAGAAGTTGGGTTTCCGTCGCTGTTAGATACTGTTACAGGATAAATGATCTCAACTGATCAATCTTTGGGAGAATAATATGAACTTGTTAGTTATTGTCGATGAAATTTCTGAGCAAGCCGACCACCTTAATTATTACTACTATTTTATTATTGTAGTTTCTTCTGGCCTGCGTAAGCGTAATCTTCTATTATGTGAATGTATTTAATCTCTAATTTTTAACACCCGTAATAACGCTTATGTCAACAACAAAGTTGAATCGATCGCAAGCAGAAATTTTTGTGAGACAGTCTTATCTATCAAAATTAAGACGACGGTACGTACTTATGTCCAAATCCAAACTCATTTATAATTATTGTTATTTTCTTCAAAATATGTTAAACTTTACGTCTTACGAATTTTAATGCAGAAGACAATCTGATCGTAGCCTTAATATAGGCATCTTCTGAATGTATGGATGGCAGTTGAGGCGGTGAGTAGGTGCAGTTTGAGTTTGATTAATGTTGGTAATTGAGTGGGTGGTAGAGATTAATTATTTATCTGCGAAATTATGTTATTTAATCATCAGAATGACAGAAAAACTAATGAGACGGCCTCAAATCAGCATGCATTGACTCGACTCATATCACAGACAAAAGCACCTAACTATATATTGAAATGTAAGTCAAGTTATTTAAATTGGATACTTGTGTTATAAATTTTGATGAATTCTTTTCTTGCGGATGTTGACATTGCCCACAGCTGCCCGCCACTTAGGCGAATGAGTTTCGGAGAAAATCACATTCACAACTAATGGACTACTAATTCTACAACCGACATTCGCTTCTAATTATGCACAATCACTATCTTCTGAATCCTCATTTTTCCCCAAGAATGGATCAAATATCATAAAATAGTTATTCGCATGTAAACTACTGGATTTTCATCGAATTTTTTGTATACCAACTTTAAAATCCGCTTATAAATTACTGAATTATTAATTTTTTCTCATTTTGTTACCAAACATGATTTCGGCTTAAGTAACATGACATAGAACGTTAAAACATAATTAAAACACATTGCAACAGCAAGGAACGATGTTGTGTTATTAGGTGTGGCGGAAATTACGTTGTTCTTTGCAATTAGGGGTCTGTTGTTATAAGCCAAAATTCTGATTGGTAGCAAAATGAGAAAAAACTGCTAGTTCAATAATTTATAGACGGATTTTAAAGTTATTAGCAAAACGAGAATTCGATGAAAATTCAATAATTTAGAGGCCAATAACCCATCGTAAAATCAATCACAAGCTTAAAATCTCTTAAACTAAGGAGTAAGGATAAATGTCACTTTTTAGCCTAAAATATGCTCATTTTTCATAAATATCATAAGTATTACCTAAATTTGAAAAGAAAATAATTTATTTAGTATACTGAATATATATCCTCAAATCATAAGAGATTTTAGGGTTCACGTCGTTGGGGTTTAAACTGACAAAATTCCGGTAATCAGAACATAGTCAAAGAAATGAAGGCAATCAGGTGGTTCAGTTAAAAATGGAACCACGCACTGTTTCAGTAAGTAGTACAATATAATACTTGGATGCAAATAGGTTTCCACTAATTTAAGTCGAAAGATCAATAATGAAACAAGCTCTTCAAGGCAAATTTTCCATCATTGAAAATTAGTGAGATTTTTTAGCTGGGAGCGACGACAATAGAGGATTCGTTTGCAATACTTGATTGCCACTGAAATAGAATTACTTGATCTTAATGCTATACATCATAGGAAAATGTCAGCTTCATCGTCCTCGTTACTTCACAAAACCAGAGAGACGCACATCTACCAGGCCCCAGATCATGTAGTACCATGGTTTCTGCCGAGATCAAAGTCGGAGTAGAGAAACAGCAGTAGTAATACTTAAAATCAGATCTTGGCTTTCATATACAGATCACTATAAATATATTAACATGGAAATAAGATCAAACAAATGAATAACCAGAAACAGCTTACCACAACCCTCCTTAATGGCAGTTTATGTGGTGTTTTTAAGGTTAGCCAATGCTTCTTTGAGATTTGCCAGCTCATCCAAAGCAATTCTAAGGGGATCCCTTAACTTGCTCATCTTAGGCTGGAAAAGAACATGATAATTAAAGTCTGGTTCAGCTTCGAAAACTAATAATAACGAAATATCAGCTCTATCGTATCATATCACATCATTTACAAGTTTTCAGTTCACTAGCTTGGGATAATTAGTATCATAGACAAATTGAGGTATTTCATGAAGATATGGAAGTCACATCAATAAAGACTTCAATCTTCTGAGACCTTGTCACTGTTTTTATATACCAATATCTCTTGAGTTTTGAGATCACTCAAACATACAGGGAGATTTGCCTAGACACAGTTACCACTAGAAACCAGAGATTAGAAACAAACCTCAGCCATGCAATAAGCTTCAATAATTCTTTATAAAGTTAATCTACGAAATTCTCACTGCAAGCCATAAAACTTTTGCAATTTTCAAACAGTGTATGTTCACAAATAAAAGCAGCCAAGATTATAGAAGACGGCCTTTTATCATGTCAAAAGTGAATTAAACCACTCAACCTCAAAACCTAGGTCACATTTGTCAGATTTAGAATATTGAACCACAATAGTTCTACAATAAAAACATACTTATACATGTTCGTATGCTCAGTTTAATATTTATATAATAGATTGTTCATACCATTTCTGAAACAGAGATAATGATATGTCACTTACAGAAATATCCAAGAGATCATAGTGTTTTTGGAACATAAATTATGATATGACATAAAGTCAGTCACCCCACTTTCTTTCTAACAAAAAGGATGTAGTTATAGTACCTTCAAAGCTGGGACAACGGCAAAAACTTCATCCACTGATTCAGGGCAAATATTGGCAATCAAGCAAATCTGAAATTAGAGAAGATTTATAAAATGCCTTCCATGACATTAAGATTGTAAGACTGAGCCTCTGATGTACATACCTCGCATTCAGAAACACCATGCTTTTTCAGTGGCCTAATCTGAGTTAATGACAAACAAATCTTCAAAGGATGGGAAAGACATGCTCCCTCCAAACAACAAATGTGTTACGTTTTCCTTTACAGGCCCGTCGCAACAAATGTGTTACATTTCTTTTTTAAAACATCTTTATTACTCACACAACTTTAAATAATATATATTCTTAAATCCCATGCCCAAAAGAAATGTAACACATTCGTTGGGACAGAGGGAGTACTTAATCTATTATTTCTGACATGTATGAGTGAAAAAACCTAACAAATTACTATAGATGAGGATACTCAAATATCTTCTTCACAGTCTCAGGCTTTGCATAGTGCCCACCTCTCTTGGCATATGTCAGTCCCGTATCGAATGAACTAATAAAAGATATTGCACATCGTCATATTTCAAGGAAGCATTTATTTTAGCGCATGGCACTCAAAATAATCAAATAAAAGTAAGGCGAAAAGTCTAATAATAAAAGTAAGAAGAAAAGTCTAACAATCAACTTACACAGGGAGTTTTATATCAGGATCTTGAGACAATATAATCATCTGATCTTGGATGCTTTGCAGTATTTCTGCAGCTTCACAATCCATCAAACATGCAGAATTGGGAGGAAGCTCTGCACATATATAATCATTCAGATCATAGAAAGAAACGAAAAAAGAGCAACAATCTGTAAAGGCATGCTGAGATGATCATTAAAGGGAAAAAGATGGAGTTCACGCTTAAAATCAGTACAATCTAGTTAAGTCAAGTCTTGCCTCAAATTTGTAAATTGCAAGGCAGCCTCGTGAACAAGTGCACGGAGTATAATTTATAAAGATTCAAAAGATTTCAATGAGATTCTTATTAGAATTATTAACCTTGATCAAGTCTTCGCTCCACAGGAGTTTGTCCTTTCCCTGCAGCTTTTTTAGAGCCATTTGCAGTTTTGTCTCCTTTTCCACCTTCATCCATGTTAAAATGTAGGTATTAACGAAATAAGAACAATCTATCTCTAAAAGCAACATCATTCTCAGTTGCAGAGGAAATGTAATTAAAAGGATTGAGAGCCAAACCTGTTGGAGTATCGGCCTTCCCATTAGATTTTGGAGTATTGGTTTCAAAAGAATCTAACATTTGGAATAATGGAAAAATTATTAACAAGTAAGCACACTGCAATATATGATATGGCAATCATCATCCCACCCAAGTGAGTAAGATTAATAGCAAAGAGAGTGATTATACTGAGTGTATACAAATTTAACCTTCAGAATCAAACTGAACTTTTTTCCCCTTTTTCTGTTTTCCTGAGCTGTCACCATTCCGAACTGATTATATTCCAAATGAAACTTGTAAGGAAAACAGGAAAGAATAAAAACACCAAGAGGTTAATTTATTCGAAAAAAATGTAAAACCAAGCAATTAATAAAAATTGGACTTGACAAATCAGAAAATAAACTATGGAGTTAATAAAATAGTTTCTATCACGCAATTAATTACATTATAATTGCACATTTACAAGATTTCTTCTTCGAGAGGATATATATATATAGGTCATATAGCCACCATAAAACGAGTCCAATAAGATAAACAAAATACAAAGCAATCAGGAATTGGCATTCAGCTAATGCCTCGTAACAGATTGTTCAAAATTTCCTTTACAATTTCTCATTCATTAGAATCATACATTTAGCATATTTACAAGATTCGAAGATCGATCCAGGCCAACAGGAAACTGAAGCAGCTATAACTCAAATTCATAGCACAGGTAGCACTCATTAACCAAAACTTAACTATGCAGTAAATATCAAGAAAAACTATGCCGAGGTGATCATGGTCCACCGAAGGTTGTAGTAGGAATGATTTCAAATCAGGTAATAGAAATAAGAAACAAGCCACATCCAATACAGCTACCAATCAAGTCTCCTACAAAGTAATGCCTTCTTTAACATGTAGTTGAAATATTCCACAAAAAAGGTTGAAGTTTCCAAGATTGCAGCATTGGATAGAAAAAGTATGTAGAGCTTTAGACTAAGACAAAATCAGGAGGGGGGAAGAAAGATAATAAACCATTTATCAAACATACTTGGCCAGACGTCCAAATAGTGGTTACAGAGTAAAATTCTAACATGAGTAGTAATGACACTAGTTTTCACCCATCTTTCCGGAAAATTAAGGCAAAAGTCATTCTTGAATAAAAGAAAAAAACAAAAACAATAATAGGGCACAGACCTACAGCAGGAGCTTAAAAAGCCACACACATACATGACAGAAACAGAGCTACCAGCAATATTATGTACACACAAACATACAAACAGACACACGGAAATACAAGCAATACCAGGTGATTTTAGAGCAGACTTGCCCCCTTTAGCCGGTAAAGTTCCCTTTCCTCCTTTCTCTGACATTCTGTGATCCTTGAATCGCCCAAGCCCTAAAAATACGCAGGCATTCCATTATTCCTCGGTGTTACTTTGAGAAACGCAAGAGGCATGCAAAATAAAGAAGAGAACTCGCCGAATTCCACTCAACAAGCACCAGAGGCAAAAGCAAGAATTTTCAATTCTTCAGAGACAATTAGAAAGAAATTAAGATAGAGAGAAACATACTGCATTTTTTGCATGCATAAATTCTCACCGTAACGAACGGAGGCGGCTGCTGAAGTTGAAGCCGGCGATAGCCCACCGGAGAAGACTCAAGTTGGGGTTGTAGAGCGGCACTCTGCAATTCTAACTTTCCGGGAATAAATTAATGGTGGAAATGTCAATTTGGCGAGACTACAGGGGGCAAACTCCAATTCTCCTAACTTAAAATACTCCTCCTTTACGTACTGTGCTTAAAAGCAAAAGTAAAAGTGCCCTCTCTCGGTACAATTTTTTTTACTTTATTTTATCACAAATTCCACGAAAATGTATTTAATTCAATTTTCTGAGTTGGAAATATATTTTTTTAACTCCATAGTATTTCATATAGAAAAAATATATATTCAAAGGATTTATTTCTCGCCTTTTCTCCGGATTTTACTTTTTATTGTAGACCTATAAGTTCACATTAGCAATAAACAGTCTAGTCATGCTCAGACACCAAGATTCAAGAACCATCTAATATTAGATCTATACGTCCATGAACTTCACAGTAAAATAAGTTAGTATAAGCTGGAAAAATAGTTACTATAATTTAGGATATAATGACATAGTAAACCTATTAATCTGTCCAACATTGATTAAGTTGTGAAAGTATTTGTTACCGTAGTTCAAACTCAATCTCAACCTTTTTCCAATTAACTCTAATAGTTCTGTCTATTTATTTTTACCCGTTTACAAAAGTTAGGTTCTAAAATATTATCAATTCACGGTATAAATTGAATATTTGAAAAATGTATTTACAAACTTATTACCATAAAGAATTATTTGTAACACGCACAATGATTACTTTTAAATGTTATGTTAGGAGTAAAACCGTAACAGCACGGACATTTCAGGTCAATTTTATGCCTTTTCATCATGAGGTACATTTACGCTAGGCCGGCCAAATTAATATATAAATAATGAGACTGGCAACAATTTTGTCTTTGAGATTGCGCCGTGTTTGCCTTCGGCTCCCCCTCGCTCGACTTATGACTTAGAATAGGGGCAGCAAATAATTGGCCTAACTATTAGGTCGATCTAACGTAGACATTTGTGTTTCATCTTTCTTGCCAGAACGCCATATGTTCCGATACATTGAGCAATTTTACTAGGAGTAGACGCACAAGGGCAGAACCCCTCTCTCTCTCTTGGAACAATAAAAATGACTTATCATATGTCAAGCAAAGAAAAATGACTTTCTTAATTTCCCAAGTTGACAGAAAAATCATATCATTACGTTTGTGTAGATGAATTCTTGAAGGGTGTGGGAGAAGCAACAAATCGTAGATAGTATTAAATAAACTGCTTATTGGCTACTATTAAATTGAATGGGAAAGAATAGAAGAGCTACATGAGATGATATAATAACATGAGCTATCAACCAAATACCTCTTCCGGAACCATATAAAGCAAGCTTGACACAGAAAACATAACCAAAACCTTGTCTCGGATTTAAACAAAACCAAAAAAACTAACAGATAAATA
The DNA here is from genome assembly GCA_036873715.1 of Salvia sclarea. NCBI lineage: Eukaryota > Viridiplantae > Streptophyta > Magnoliopsida > Lamiales > Lamiaceae > Salvia > Salvia sclarea. Next base: position 12,248 of record JAYJMF010341963.1, read on the forward strand.
CATGTGCTCAAGCATTCTCAGTGTTGAGATCAACTAGTATATTAACCCACGCAATGCGTGGGATGAATTATATTGCTATCTAATTTTATTTTACTATTATGATTTAAAATTAACCAATAAAGTTTTATATTTTTTTATATATGAATCATGATTATATATACAATGAAAATTATTTTATTACTATTTTACTACACTATTCCCATAGAAATTGTCATGCTTTCCTATTTGGGTATCGCCTAGAAGTTTCCGCGTTTCCTTTTCGGAATACCTTTATTACTTATACAAAATATATATTTTTAACACCATTTTACATCAATTTTTAACTTTTATAAAATCACGTGTGCAAAGAAGTATAACAACTTATATGAGATGAAGGGAGTAATATATTAC
>JAYJMF010341984.1:0-12635 GCA_036873715.1 Salvia sclarea
GGATTCGACTTAGAGTTTCACTGTGATTCCTCATATTTATCTTCAAGTGGTCCGAGCCTATCCATGCTTTTGTTCGGACTTCTTGGGCGCTGATGGCTGTAGGTCATTTGTTGGGCCGACGTTGTTGGGCCGAAGTCGATGGGCCGGTTTCTTTGTTTGGGCTTGACCTTGGTAGCTTGGGCCTAGTAGTTGGGCTTGGCCCTGGGCCAATATCCTATCAATCCTATTTTTTATATTAAAAACATCAAATTAAAAGGCTTTAAGGTGTGAATTTGCACAGTTTATATTCATATTTACTATTTTTTCGTATACCTAAAGTAAGATCGATATCAAATAGAGTAACTAGGTAATATATTATTTTACACAATAATACGATCACACTGTGTATTGAGTGCTATTTGAATCATGTGAAAACGAAATTCCATCTCGTGTTCAAGCTATGTGTACGTGTGTATGATAACATTTCTATTAACTATAATCAACATTCGTCAATCATCGTATGTTACCATTTACCAATCACGACATAAGATATAAGGGAAGAAAAGAAAGAATAAAATTAAAAAAGCAGAGCAAGAATCTTTCAGACATTTTAAAGGACAACTTCATTAATTAAGGAAGGGACAAGAGAATTAGATAGAGAATTGCATCATACTTGCGAAATAATCCTGTTAAATTTTAATTAATTACTTGATGAACATGTATGGTTGATTTGGTTGATTAATCATAGTGTATCTATTTTTCGAACTCAATAATGTAAATTGCTAGCTCATGAAGATTATGTCTCACTTCCAAGAACTTTGGATATTTTACACGCTAAGTATCTCACCTTACTTAATTTAGTCGTTTCAACTTTACATGTCACAATCAAAAAGAGTTGACTACGGAATTTGGGAAATATTTTGAACGGTTTTCACATAATGAGGTCTCTTTCGATGGTGGTATGCCATTTAATTTAATAGTAATTTGATCAACTTGAAATTAATTATAGCAATGAGTTAGGTCAGATTTAGCTGTATCATCATTGAATATTCACGAAGATTCTTCCACGTAATTCTTTTCATAAGACTGACCGATGCATTCACTTAATTATGGAATCTCCCTGTCAATATTTCTAATTCTTTTACATTCTGTCACTTTGTGCCCATTTTCTATAGGGAAAATTACATTTAGTGTCATAACGTATGAATCTTTTTACGTCCGTATTCTAACGTAAGTATAATTACAAATTATCATATAATGTATTCAATTTTTTCATGTCCGTGTGTTAATGACCGGAATCCGGCCAAATTCCTTAATTGACATGTCGGAAAGACACGTAAATTGTACACGTGGCATTAGAAAATACAACAAAAAAATGAAAAAAAAGGTAAATTGACACATGACATTAAAACAATCTAAAATAACACAAACTTGTACAAATAGCATTATTTTACTAAATAAAAATATATAAACTATACAACACCTAAATAAAAAAATAAAATAGAATCCCCCCTCCAAACCTACCATTTCCCATCCCGCAATGGCGCCGTCACTCAGAGGTGGAAGAGTCCTCTTCGATGGAGATGGATAAAGGAGTCGTTGAGGTTCTATTACTTTGCCACATTAAATGAGATAAAGGGTTGACTTTCCTATTAGTCCATTTGGTGAGAAAGGGGGAGTTGCGGCGGCTTTGGGCAAGTTACAGATCGGCAATGAGGTGTAGTCCGGCGACGTCGATCTGGGGAGAAGGTGAGCTGAAGGTAGGCGCCGAAGAAGATTGTGGGAGATGGGGGCGGAGCTTTGATTCGCGCGGAAGACGATTTCGGATTCTTCATTATGGACGGAGACGGAGCAACATTTCTCCGTCGAGAATTTTGGCGCGATGGAGTTTTGCCGATGTCGGTATTCTTTCCGTGCCACTTACATCGACAGCATCCCGACGAGGACGTCGGCCGCGTCTCCGGGGAGGTAATGTTGGGGGCGGGAGTGTGGGATGTGGGAAAAATGTGTTGAGGGTGGGGTGGGATTGGTTGGGAATTTGGGATTCTAATTTTTTTTATGTGTTTATAATTTATGCATTTTTATTTTGTCAAAAAATAACATGTGTATAAATTTATGTTTATTTCAGATTTTTTTTTAAAACCATTGATGCCATGTGTCAATTTACCTTTTTTCATTTTTTTTGTTGTATTTTCTAATGCAACATGTACAACTTACGTGTCATTCCAACATACCAACTAAGCAATTTGGACGGATTCCGGTCATTAGGACACAAACATGAAAAAGTTGAATACGTTATATGACGATTTGTAATTACGCTTACGTTAGGACACGGACGTAAAAAGATCCATACGTTAGGATACTAAACATAATTTTCCATTTATTTTTTAACCTCAGGCAAAAACGACGTCGTTTCAGTTTTTTAATTATATTTAAGAAATTATTTTTTTCCACCTCATTTTCATTGTCCACGTAAATTAGTCACGTCTGCGCGCCGGCGAGCCTACTCACACTTTAGGCGCCGATTTTTTTTTCCGGACATAAATGATATATTATGATGTAGGATATAACATTATTATAATTAACGTTAGTTTGAGGATAAAATAAATAATTTTCCGTAAAAGCCGAGCATTGCTCGGTTAATTTCTAGTACCATTCTATTCCTAAGCGCCGCACTTCTTTCCCTAATCTCGCCGTTCGTCTACTTCACTTCTCGCCGCGGTTGTTCTTTCATTCTCCTCCATTTGTGTGGTGATGATTGTTGGTAAATTTCAGATGGTCTGAGGAGAAGATCAGCAATGATTTTGGAAAGAGGATGCGTTTGATTGCAGGTATCCGTTAGGGGAGGTAAGAATCATTCAGTTTAAATTCGGGTTCCATCAGAAAAAGACGAGAAGATCCTCATCCTGTTTTTCTTCTGTTATTCAATTCCGACCTCTCTAGAATCTTCTGCCACTGAATTTATTTCGAAATTGCGGTAGAAAATAAAATAGAATGGCAGGGATGAATAATTCTAGTGAACCGAGCACTGCACCCCAAGCCGATCGGTGGTATAACCTAACCCTGGGCTCCTCTTTCAGCGATCACAATCCCTCAAAGTTCTGCACTTTTCGCTGTAAGTTATTCTTCTTTCATTTTCTTCACCTGGATTTACAATTTTTTTTAATACAATTGCCTAGTTTATTGCGGTAAACTTCTAGGGGTTATGTCCTTTATTTTCATTGTCTATTTGGTAATGAAAGTAAATCATAGGTACATTTTGTCATGTTTCTTCAATTTTAAGAGCTATGGTTGCTTAAACTACTAGTGCTCTGAGAGTCTGTGCATTGCTTCCTTGTTTGCCAGACGAGTTCAAGCCGGCATCAATTGATAAGAATCAGCGAGGCACCCTACACAAGAGCAAGGATAATAAGGTCTCTGTGGAGTTTCAGAATATACAACCTGGGAAGCCTAAGGTAACCTTTGAGGGCACTAGTGAGGATTGCAAGGATAATGATGCTGTGCTTTTCTTTGATGGCGAGTCTTTTCGTTTGGAGCGGTTGCACCGTGCTGTCAAGCGGTTGAGGCATAACCGGATGATGGGTGAATCTGCAGGGCCTGCGCCAGGTGTTGCATCGGTTGGAGGGGCTGATGCAAGTTCCCCACCTATCGTGAAGGGGGGGAATAAGCACCAGCCTATGAACAAGGACCCATATCCTGCTCTGCCTGTAGGTTCTCTTATTCAACTCCATTGATGTCTCATTCTCAATCTATTTAGATAACATATTTCTTTTAACTAACTTCTTGACTTTAAAGTTGCTTTCTCTTAAAGAAAATGGATCTGATTGTTGCACACGACAGCTCCAAAGATGATTCACTTTGATTTTTTTCTTACTTATTTATGCTATTTTGTTGTGGAATATGGATCACGGGTGTATGTAGTACTTAACACGAACTGCACATTTTCATAGCCTTTTTTTAGGTGCATAATTGGTTTATATCCATATTGAGAAAATTTATACACGAAAAACTTGTATTCAGATTGTATAGCAAGTATGAGTGACATCTTGTATTGTATAGTAAGTATCTTGATATTGTGTGATATCTTATATCTTTGCATTGGACTTACTAACTTGAGTCTTTCTTTTTCCCATGAATTTCTGCAGGTTGAAGTTGAACGAATTGAGATTGGAGACTTCAAAAGCTCGGGTATGTATGTTAATCTTGAAGCATTAACCGCATATGTTATACATGTAAATATGACTCTCATCCCTTTATAACCATATTAAGTTCCATTTCATCGGACTTATAGCTAAAGTTTAGTGTCACGACTACAGTGAAAAATGGTGAAATGTCTCATCTTTATCCGTGAAAAAAGAAAAATTAAATTATCGATATGATACATATTGTAGGCTTTTTGATGTTATACCTCACCTAGTTTTCTTTGACAGTATTGGCAGAAAATAGAACGAGTTCAACTTTGCATGCCTGTTTCTATTTTATCTATTTCCTTTTTGGGTGTGGGAGCGAAGCTCAAATAACGGGTTAGGGGTGATAGGATAGGAAAGCTAAGTGACCCCCTCATGTTAAGTTCAAGATGTGGTATCACATAAATTGTAGAGAAAGACAATCAGAGCTCTATCAACCTGTTTTATATCATATTTTAGTTGGGCAACATGTGTTTTCACCTTTTTTGTTGTTTTCTTTTCGGATTTACAATGCTTTCAGATGCCACAAATTTTCTTATCTACGACTTGGTGCCATGAGTGTATATGTTCTTTTTAGGTAAATATCAATAAAACGCCCAAACTATTTGCGTAGGCCCAAAAATGTCGTAAATTATTGTTAGCATCAATCAAAAGCCCAAACTATTAACGTTGTAACAAAATGTCTTGAACTATCAAGAGTATCAATCAAGGGCCCAAACTATAGAGGTTGTAACGAAAGAGTTCTTATCAGTAAGGAGATTTTTGTGGACTGATGTGTATCTTCTATATTTTGTAATATAATGACTTGACAAAATGATGTTTGCACTAGAATTTTTTCCCAAAAAATAATGTAACATAATTTTAAGTACCTTTATAGCTAATTTCTTCTGATTTTACAAACTTTGTTGCCGATTTCATTCAAGAAGATGTTGATTCGTTTTGGATAGTTTATGGCTAGAAGTTGTCGATTTACGGGATTTTGTCATTTTTGGTTGGTGATTTGTTCATTCTTGATTAGGGTTCTCCACCAATTCCTAGATTGACGATTGATTAGGCCTTTCTGATATTTTGGACTTCTGTTTATTATTTCTCATTGTTTAAAATACGACATTAGTGTTCAGTCAACTGAAATTGTTATCCAGTACATTTTTGTTGTCGTCTCAATGGTTTGGGACTTTGATTGATGCTATAGCCGGACATTTTTGTTACAACCTTAATAGTTCGGCTTTTGATTGATATTTACCCGTTATTTGTTGTAATCTTTTCTGACTAGTACTTACAATAATTTTGTAGAAAATATACACTGGTATTTTACAAGTACAATCTGATTTTTGGTTAAACTTAATGCTCTAGAGTCTAGTGTGAGTCGAACCTCCTCAACAGCAGTACAATTCTGTGTCTTTGGTGATGTAGAAAATAATAGTTTTGAAATTTATTTTAGTTGAGTTGATTGCATTGGGTATTTGTTTTTCTTGGTTACCTTAGTTGACCGGATATAGTAGATAACAGTTGATTACCATCAAAATATAATATTTTGTTGGTCTTTGTGGGTGGGATAGCTTGCCTAATACCAGTGTTCTTGTTAGATGTTGTAACATAATCGCGATTCGCGAACTCATTTTTCTTCAAATCAGATGCAAAACCTAGACCGGAGAAGACTACTGAAAACCCTGCAGTGCAGCCAATCACATCAAATCTGTCACCAGAGTTGAAGATTGATGACCAAGAGGAAGAAGATCTGGATATAATGAATGCAGACGACGATGATGGGGATGCAGCAGCTGATGGAGGCACTATCGAAGTAAAAGAGCTTGCTTTCGACATCAACATACCGCATCAAACTGACACGGATGAGGAGATTGCTGATGTTGATCTGACTGACGACGAAGCTGATAAGGGACCAAATGCAGCAGAAGCACTGAGAGCGCAGGTTAATGCACAAGCTAGAGAAGGCCAGACATCGAGCTCCAGTAGCAGCAGCGGGAGTGAGAGCAGCGGGAGTGGCAGCGGCAGCGGTAGTGGAAGCGGAAGCAGGAGTAGCAGCAGCAGCGACAGCGACAGCAGCGATGCTGATTCGGTTACTTCCATCTGAAAACCATAAAATTGGGATTTCGTTGTACGAATCAACATGCAATTCTTTTCCTGATAATGCTCCAATATAAAGATGGAGAATTATTTATTACTTTTAACCACTCGATGTTGTAATTAATTTAGTGGGTTGCGCATAAGTTGTATTGTGTATTGATAGACTGGCATAAGCTTGAGGCTCATTTGTGGATGTTAGAGTTTGAATAATTAGATTACTTAACGGTTATTCATATTTATTCAATAATTAAAGAGACAAAATGCACACGTTCTTTGCGACTTTGAATCTGCTTTATTGAACCAGCTCATGACTTCAGAATTATATGAATAGTATGGTTGTGAATTATGTTTTGGGACACTAGTTATTTGATTTACTTGGTGGATACCCTCTGGCGCAATGGTAACAACGACTATGCTCCCAGTGACAGAGTTGGCTTATTCCGCGGATTACCGACCCCTCTCCACACCCGGTGTACACAACAACTAGGCATTTTATATAGGGTAAATATCACTTTAAACTCTGAATTATACGCAATTTATCAAAAATATCATGAATTTTAATAAATACCTTTTTGAGCCTCAAATTATCGATTTTTTATCAAAAATTTGGCGATAAATTTGATGTTTGTTGAATTACTTATTATTGTTCCAAACAAGGTGGATATTTACACGTTTACGTAATACTATGAATAATACTATATTTTTGAAACTTTATGTTTAAATTTTGTGATTTATAAATTTATAGTCTATTTTATTTAATTATAATGCATGGAGGAAAATTTAGGTTTCAATAAAATTCAAATTTATCATGTTAAGACCAGGAATTGGCCACAACACCCATGAGGGGAATTAAAATAAGGTAAGCCACAAGTTTGGAATGAAGAATAAAAGTAAATTAAGGCCTATGACGAAAATCGCAAACCAATATTTAATTTATTTAATTCCTATGAAACCCGTTTAACCGCCACTCATCTCATCTCATCTCATCTCTCTCTCTCTCTCTTATCCACCGCCGGGAGCTGCCTTCTTCTTCGGCCGCCATTTACCTCTAGCAGTGAGTTCTTTCACTTCCTCTTCTATTTTCCTTTTTCTTATCTAATCTACCTGCCATTTCCTTCCCTTTTGTTCCACAATGTTTTCTCCTTATTAATCCATATTCTGTGATTCACACATATTCATACAATGTCTGTTAATCTTATCCCAATATACTGAGATTGTAGCATAATTCTTTTTAGCAGAATGGAATTCAGAAGATAAAAACTAGTTTTGTTTTAATCCACCAATTAAGTTAACGAGTAAGGGTTCATATTGTGTGGTCGTGGTGGTGTAAGGTTTGTGTTGGTGAAGGGGATAGGGCATTTCTGCTTGCTGGTTTTAAATTAGAATGTATTGGATTATCTTAGCAATCAAATTGCATGACACTATAGTAGGTATAAATTGCTTGATTATATGATTTCAGCATGGAAATAACTTATTGAGAATAATATGAAGATAGTTATATCATGTCTTATTCCAGAACACCAAGTATTGTAAATTGGTTATAAAATTTGGCTAAGTTGGCATATGAAAGTTGTTTTTATAGCTCTAAGTTAGTAGGTTTATGATTATTGCAAGAGTTATCATTGATGTATTTAATTTTTTGCATAGTTAGAAATTGTTGGGATTGAGAGGTGAAGAGTGAGAATATGTTTGATGGAGAATTAGTTTCTCATCGTCTTACTCAAGACTCAAGAGGGATAGACTTCGAGTTCACGAACGAAGATTTGTGCTTTTGAACTCGAGAAGATGACTTGTGAGCTTATAGGTCATCCCGAAATTTAGATTGGCAGTTTTGACACGTCTCAGTTAAACTGGAATTTCTTCTAACTCGGTGATCTGATTCAATCACCGTTTGCATAGGCTTAAAACTAGACTTCCATAGATTTCTAGTGGTATAAGCCACATCTCCAGATCTCCTAATTCTTACCAAGGAGAAACTGCTGAATGTTTGAACTGAGCAGCAGTGCGCAGAGAATTTCCAGCACTTAATGAAAGTTCAAGCTTAAGAAAATCTATGAACAATCAGATTAAGTTTGATCAATCACTAGTTTGAAGCGTTCCAAGTCATATAAGTCGTTAAGATGACGAGATAGGCTTACCAACGAGAAATGGAAGAATAAGCGATTCTTATACATGAATACTAAAATCCTAAAACTTAAAATAAAAATAAGATGAGATTTCTTTCAATGGAAATTGTCCTTCGTCCTGGACGTCTTATCTCTTATAAAATAACAACACGAGTCTGTGCTTATCTTTCCAAAGGGGTAAACTCAAATGGAATCATATGGACCTTTAGATAAGTCTTGGTTTGTTCACATAGAATATTAATTTATACCTAATACTTTGAGGTATTATAATTATGTACTAATGGGCCCATCCAACAGGCTAACATCTTTGTTTTTCAGTTTGGTAAGTTAATTTTCAAGGACATTATCTTACAAAGTAGTAGTTATATCCCCCTATTGTCGGCTCTCTGTGATATTGATATTTGGTTTTATACAATGAACATGATTGAGATATTTTGTTTATGTGAATATCAACTCCATCGATTCGAAATGAACTTGTTTTGTTCAATATATAGTAAGAAGTTTGTTTTTGGATTTGATACATGATGGTGATTGTAGCAAATTAAACTTGAGGCCTAGTCATATTGAGAGCTGGTGCAATGTTAATAAGAGAGAGATAAAGAATATATAAGTTCTCAAAAAACTGATTGTTCTTTTATTATTCTCGAAGTCATCAGAAAATGGCAACGAAGCTACTAATATCTCCTCTCTCTCATCGTTGCACGTTTTCAACCCAAGACCATCAGCACATTCCCTCATGGTCTGGAAATGTCCGAGTTCCAAAAAGGCAGAGGAGCCTAGCAGTCCAACTATCTACCCCCGTGGGCGATGCTTTGTTGTCTTCGTCAGATTTTGCGGAGTATCTACCTCAACATACAAACTCTCTCTTTCTGCTTGCAGAAAGCACTGGCTACTCATTGGCTAGTTATTATACTTCTCTGGGTCTCTTCGTCATCTCCGTCCCTGGTCTTTGGTCCCTGATCAAGCGTTCAGTAAAATCAAAGGTACTATACTTTTAGCTCCAATCACTGCTGCTTTAGAACTGGCCTCAGGATATCTATGAGGAGATTCTAGTGTTGTTTCGTTGTTCCTGTCCTCTTTTATTTTTTCAATGAAGTCGAATTCTTGCATATATTGTTTGGGCATCCTAATCTCTAATTTGTGCATCTGAATCAGGTTGTCAAGAAGACACTCATAGGAGAAGGGGAGGGGAGGAAGGCGCCTAATCAGGTTGCAGGAGAAATTCTGTCATTCTTTACTCGCAACAATTTTGTAGTGTCAGATAGAGGAGAGACAATAGTGTAAGCAATCAATACCACTGCTTTGTGATTTCATTTGGTGTTTCATGCTGATTGGATAGTTCATCTCCTCCTAAATTGGGGAACTGGATGAAAGAGTATCTGTAGATTATGGGTAGCTGCAGTTCTGCGGTGAAGGTTGCATTGGATTACAACATATATATTTCTTTTTTTTAGGTTAATCACGCTTTTTGTCCCCAATTTCTAGCCTTTTCCAAACCCAAGCCTATGTTTTCTAGAAAAAGACTCCTATCTTTTCGCGTTTTGTATAAAATGTTCCACCTTCCAAAGTAACTCCTCAACTTTAATTTTTCTAAAACAAGACACTATCTTTCAGCGTTTTTCTCAAAAGATCTCACATTCGTAGGTGGATGATGATTCACCTTACTGGCTTCTTAGGTGGATTATAAATTTGTAGAGGATCTTTGCTCCATGACAAGAATCTGGCAAGGTGAGTCATTATCCGTCGCCGATTTTTCTTATGTGGGACATTTTGTAGAAAACAATGAAAGATAGGGGAGTTTTTATTTAGAAAATATAAGTTGAGGACATTTCTTAGGAGGGCGTGACATTTTATGAAAAACGTTGAAAGATGGTGATCTCTTCTTAAAAAAACATAAGTTTGGGACATGATTAACCCTTCTTCTTTCCTTAAATATATATACGTGCAGATTTTATGTAAGATCTGCTCTTCAAATTAGTACAAAATTAGAGATACTTTTCCTCATAATAACCTGAAATCTTGGATACTGCACTTGAAGAAAGGGGTCTTCATGGTAGCATTGAAGTCATTTTTAATTTTTTTTGAAGCTCAACTAATTCAGAAGTTATGGAAGATCGAAGATGCTCTTAAATCTATGGATATGGTTTCTATAAATATGCAGGTCTGCAATCACTTCTAATATTTGATGCAGACTTGTTGCCATCTTGACATGATTTTGAGTTCTGTTACCCTTCCTAATAACTGATTCTATAATCTCGTTCATCCCTATGGAGTTGATCTACCATGATGGGGCGTTTACGTTTGAGTGATAGGATGGATATATAAAAATAATCCAATCGAATATCTTGTTTATGGATTGATTAATTTTAAACCTGTCTGACCATCTTATCATGTAGTAATACCCAATAATACTATGTTTCATTAATCCATCCTATCACTCGTGTAAATGCACCCTGATTATAGTGGTGAATTAAAAGTATTCATTCTCTCTGTTTGCTTTTCTCACATTTTTATTTGTCTTTCAGATTTGAAGGGATGATGGTGCCAAGCCGAGGCCAAGCAGCACTGCTCACTTTCTGCACCTGTATAAGTCTTGCAAGTGTAGCACTTGTTCTCACGATAACGTATCCGGATATTGGAAACAATTGGTTCTGGCTAACCATATTGAGTCCCTTGGCGTAAGTGAAGAATCACATAACAATATTGCTTTCTTCTCACACCAGTAAAACTAACGCGTGTGAATGAATGAAACAGAGGAGTTTATTATTGGACGAAAGCGTCTAGGAAGGAGCAGATTCAGGTGAAAGTATTGGTGGGCGAGGATGGAAGCCTGTCGGAAATAATTGTGCAAGGTGATGATCAGCAGGTGGAGCAAATGAGAAGAGAGCTTCAGCTGAGTGAGAAAGGCATGGTGTATGTGAAGGGCCTCTTCGAAAGATGAGCGGAATGCTCCTCGGCAGCAATTTTTGTCAGTGCTCAACGTATGTAGTCTATCTCTCTACCAGGCAGGAAAATACACTCTTTCAAGCAGTCTTATTCTTATTCTTAATATGAGTTTATCAATTATTGATTTTGTGTCTCTCTCATGCATCCTGGTGATCTTATTTCAGAAATTTAGTGATTGCACTCTCAAATATCTTAGTTACATGCCCCAAACCCAAACTAGGTTGGAGTTCAGTTGCAGTTGCAATTTAATTGTAATTTAAATCTATTAAAAACAATCATTTCCCGTAATAGTAACACATATTTTTCTTATCAAAATCACCAATCTATTTCTGGAAACAATATAATTGATCATTATTCTATTACATATTTTATATTGACAAATAGCATAATACATGAATTATTTGTTTAAAATAATTAATATTGTGATCATTCATTAATGTATTATATGATTATATCCATTCAATTAGTTGGGTCACTTCAAAAAACAATTCCTAATCAAATGGGCATCATAGTTTACCATGTTTATAAGTTTGCTGCAGTATTTTTCACGATTGAAAGGTTCTCACGATAATCTATAATTTATATATATAAAAAAAAAATGCTCCATAATCATCTTTCAAAAGTGTACTCTTAACTTTAGTGCATATGCATGCATCATAGGAGGGTTCCCATAAAATTTTCCTTTAGCTGATATATAGGTTCAAATTTAGATCACACATTTTAAAAGGCGGATTACACAGATGGTTGACATGTGGCGCTGTTCCAAAAATTCCTTTTTTCACAAAAAAACACGGAGGAGTATAACTGTAATTTTTACGTTTCTTGCAATTAGTCATGCATTATTTTGTTGTAAAATATGCATTGTATGGTTATAAAATATACTTTATTCTGTTGTAAAACATGCAATGTTGTGTCATGTATTATTCTATTTTACAATATGCATTATGTTGTTGCAGTGTTCTGCTTTAAAATATGCATTATTGTTTTGTTGTAATATATGCAATGTATAATATATATATATATATACCCTAACATTATGGATGAGTGAATCTTAATATGGATGAGTGAACTCTAATTTAAATAATGCATTTTTCTGTGTTTTATAGTGTGCATTGTTCTATATTACCATATGTATTTTTCTGTTTTACTGTATGCATATTTTTATTTTACAGTATGATCGAGTTTGTTTTCGTGAGGTAGTTAATAAGCTAAGAGAACGCAAAGAGAACAAGAGGGATTTAACGTGGTTCGATCTATGGGGATAGATCTACGTCCACGGAGCGAGAAAGAGAACTTTTATTGCTAGTATGCA
>JAYJMF010341995.1:0-12632 GCA_036873715.1 Salvia sclarea
CGTTCTATTCAGTTAGGATGTATAATTATTTTTTATCATTTAATTTCACTTTTAGTGGTTCATAATTCATTTTTAGGGTTGAAATCCAAAGTTAGAGTATATAATGTTTTTAATTTTAAATTTTTGAAATAAATGTTCAATATTATTCATAGTATTATAATAAAAAAATTGACTAAAAAATATTTGAAGAATTAAAAAAAAAATAAAAGTGGTCCATGAAGTGGTACACCAAATATGATACACTGGATCTCATCCCGTCAACATCTATCGTTTTCTTTGCAATGGTGCCCAATTTTTTTTTTTTTGGCATTTCACCATATTCTCTAGTCAAATATTCGTTTTAATATAATATCCATACTAAAAGTGAAATGAAATATAAAAATAAAACGGAAAATTTAAGGATTTGTGACTCGTATTCTTAGATTGGTACAAGATGCTATTCTTCCATTTTCCTCCATTACTAGTCCAAAGAAAATTTGTACTCGAACAATCTAATTGAATTTTAATTTTAAGAAAGTCTATGAGAACATAAAAAAGTTCAATATAAATTAATTGGCACCCCACCTTTCAATATAAATTAATTGGCACCCCACCTTCTCGAATATGCTGTTGCTGCGGTGAAATTCGATCGTGACTAGTAAATATTCAATATGCTTTGATTTCTCAAGATATCCGCTGGATGGACAAGAATTTGCTTGAATTTAAGTTTTTTTTACAAATTAGTCGAATTCAAGAGTGATTCTAGGTGCAACAAATAATCAATTGGGCTATGAATTTGCAACACCATAAAAGCGATGTTATAGTTGTGTGCACACGTGCGCACAAATATTTGCGTTAAATCAGCCTAACGGTTAGGCCAATTGTTTGTCGTTCCTATTCTAAGCTATGAGTCGAACGAGTGGAAGCCGAAGGCGAATTCACCGGTCTCATTATCTATATATTCGTTGGACCTGTGTAAGTCCTAACAGTTAGGCCGACCTAACGTAAATGTGCGGATGTGCCTAGCGTAATCGTGTGTGTGTGTGAGAGAGAGAGAGAGATGGTTAATTGAGTTATATCCAAACAATAAGAAGAATTAATATGGATACAAGGGCGTAGTCTAGAAAATTATTACAAGAAGAAGTGAGTGGCAATATCTCTATTTTCCAATCCAATCCAATCTGAGTCAGAGTTGTGTTTCTTTAGCTCAAAACAAACATTAACACCTTCTGCAAACCACACCCCCAACCAGTAACTACCTTTTCCTTCCTTCTCCAGTCTCCACAATTCCCCCATTTCTCACACAGATATAGCACACCCCAACTCCTTCGCCGCCGACCCCACGAACTCGATCGGCAACCCCGTCGCGATCCTGCTGTGCGCTTCCCACGTCAGGCACTTCTCGATGTCCTTTTGCCAGTCAATCGTGCCTATCTTGTTCAAGTACTGCTGGTACCGCGGGTTGTGGATCCTGTTCACGTCCGGCAGCTTGCTCTTCGGCTTCAGCGACCCGTTGTGGAGAATCGCGCGGAGAACCGAGGTGCTGAGGGCGCGGACGTGTGCGCTCGGGTGGGAGACGCAGCGCACTGTGGCTGGGAGGCGACACTGCAATGTTCGTCCTTCACAAAATCAGAAACGAGCGTAGAAACACCCCATGAAACGTGTTATATGAAGAGATTCCCGTACCTTCAATAGGTTTGAAAGGCCGTCTGCAACTGCTAATCCCGATTCTCCCCATTCGAGCACTGCTTGAACTGCTCGTGCTGTTACTTCTAGAAGCTGTTGAATATTCGAGTAACGAGGAAGTGAGTAATACATATGTATAGACGTTACTGGGGAAAAATTACGAGACGGTTCAATGATATGTCTACCTCCAGCTGAGGTAAAGTGCATGCTTCTCCATCGACAAGCATCCCATCTGTGGCGCGGAGGAGGACGTCTGACGCGCTGGCGAGAATCACTAGCGACTCTGCGGCCTCGTGATTCCTCATTAACTCGACAATCACTTTCACGATTCTCTGGTTGACTCGCCACATCTTTTGCCCGAGATCGTCGTCCTTAGCGATCCAAGGTTTCAATTCCCTCTCGGCCTGACAAACAAATAACATCCAGGAAAGTGACCAAACAGATGGTTTAATATTGATAAAGCAGATAAATCAGTTTAGTCGATTATAGAACTTCGGGGAAACTCGTTCATGGAAAGCAGAGTTCACAAAGAAAAGAGATCGAAAATACAAGCAAAACAAAATCTGGACCTGAAGGACAACGGCTGTTGCAGCTTTTGCTGGTGATGCCGATACGACATTGCAGAGTGCAGCCACCACCTGTAAAAAAAATTAATGGAAATAAATAAACGTCTTATTAGGCATACGAATTTAGCCTACCTTAGGACAACAGAAAAGAATTTAGCCTACCTTAGGACAACAGAAAAGATACAAGTACAACGAGAAAAAGGGCAATGAGAAATGCAAATTATACCTGTCTCCATCCTTGCTGGGCAGACGTGCTCTCAGCACTTGGTTGTGTCTCGGGCGATACAATCAATTTGTGCCAAAGCAGTGAAACCACAGAAAAACATAGTTCTTGCTTTTCAGCAAGGACAGACCTCAGAAGAACATTGCCGCTGCAATTAAATCCGATATGCCTATCCATCGTCAAAAAGTTGGCCAAATCTGAAGCATCTATAGGGAAATTCGCAATTCCTTTGTCCACTCTACAGCTTCCAGCTTCGCCGGAATCAGCCTTCCTATGATTAACCAAATCTTCAGAACGGGGCAAGTTTTCACACTGTGAAGAAGATGGATGACCCGGTTCTGAGTGGCGACAGCTACCGCAATTTTTAAGCTTTTTCCCATGAAAACACGAAGACATTTCCTTCAGCGATGGCGCATGGAGTAGGTGAGCCTCCAATGGCTCGGCTTTGTTGACTATGGACGCGACAACTTTGCTGTGAATATCAATCAGATTGAAAAGCGACGATGCCCTGGAATGAATTTCGCTGTCCCACTTGCATCTCACCAGTGTGGAAAGAGAACGCATGCATGCCTTTGAACGTCTAAACAAATCAGAAACATGAGCTGCGACCATAGCAGCAGCCACTATTTCATTTGAACTGTAACTCCAGGATGTGCCTATCGAGGACGGTTTCAAAGAGAAAAGGGCCTCTAGAATTGCTAATATTCTGCGAGTGTGGTCAACAGCTGAATCAATACCACTCTGCAACTGATTTGACAGGTCATTTGCTTTTGCAGGCTTAGCAACGTCAGAGCCATTTCTGGCACCTACACCTTTCGAGATCAAAGGGAAGAGCTGGAGTTCACATGACAAGGCACAGACAGCAGCAATAACATAAGAATCGAATGCTGCTACAGGCCCCTGCTTCTTGCACTGTTTATTTTCCGATTCTCTTTCCTCACGGTTGAGCCCGTCTTCGCCTATCTGTTCAGAACGAGATTTATCACCTTTGGCGCGCTTGCTGCTGTTGGGCTGTGCTTCATGGCTGACACAGACAGTTAAGACAACAAAAAGAAGGCGGGAGGCAAGCTCTACAGAAGCACACGACTCTAAAAATAGTGAGTGGACCATTGTGCGGAGCTCGGCCACAGCAAGATTCTTGGATGCAGACCCAAAAATGTATCTAGTTTTCCTAGTGTGTTCTCTAGAGGACTCGGGTGGGAATGTCCTCTGTAGAATAGCTTCAACAGTAGCAACAAATATTTTCATAAGACATGTCTCAGACGGGCTTCCACGAGGAAGATACTCAAGTACTTTAAGAAGAGGAATGTACAAGTTCCATGAGAGTATGGGCGGCTGCAGCGGTGTTGCGACTATGATATCTGGAAGATCAACTGCTGAAGAACTTAAAGGTATCAAACCATAAGCAGCTTCCCATATCGTACAAATTCGCCATTCAACCTCTGGACCATGTGCACATAGCATAGATGCAATCCCTTGGGCAGTAGCTTCTACTGTAGCTTCTGCTGCAGGTAATTCACGTTGCTGAAAATAATATGCAGCTGCTGGTTAAAATGCACGAACGATTTGACAAACAAAATTATGTCGAGAATGCGGCCATTCTGAGACTTTAGCAGATAAGGTACCTGCTTTCTTTCTGATGAAATATAACCACCTAGAGGCTGGTGCTGAACTTCAATACCATCAACTTGTCTCAGCGGTGGAAAAAGTAAAGCTGGTTGAGAAAGTATTCGAAAAAGTAAGGCAGCTGCCGAATCTGCAGCAATTCCAGCTCGCATAGACATTGCAATCCCGATTGCTCGCAGGAAATGCAAGTGCATCCAATTTCTTGGGAGCTGGATAAGTGTAGCCAACAATCAGAATTTTCATGGAGCTAGATCAGAAACAGATCTTCCCATGAAAATATTACAATAAAAAAACTAAAGTGCCGATGTATCCATATTTGAGATTAGTAACGAACAAGTCCTTCTCATATTCTTTGTATTACAACTTCATACATTCCCTTAAACTTTTCCATTTTTTTTTTTTTTGAAAAGTGATTATAGAAAGAGAAGAGTAAGTAAAATATACCCTCATGCCTGTGGCATAGTCTTCTGCTGCTCGAAGAAGTTCCACTAGTTGTACAGCAGCATCAAGAGCATCTGGAGCCCAGGAGGGTGGAGCCTCTAGAAGTCCAAGAAGCAGCCTTTGGGTGGCACTCGGACTAGCAATTGCATAATATCTGAAACCAGAAAGAAAAATTAACATCTTGATAGAATCCATGTATCTTTGGAAACACAATTGCAAAAACTAACCTGTGAAAAAGACGTGCATAGGGCTCAAGCGCTGGTAGACCAGCAACTAGATGTTCATCCATAGGTGTGGTTGGAGGTGGAAGAAGAAGTGCAGGGACAGCAGCTGCTGTCAAGGTAGCAGTTTCATAACGAGCTACTTCCTCGTCACACACACTAAGTATAACTCCAGCGCCATTAGCAACGGCCCACCTTGGAGTTGATGGCATTAGCTGGGGATGCTTCCCAGATCCACGAGAAGTAGCTGAGATTATAAGTTGTGATAATTATAGTTAGAAAAGTTAACCATGTTTCAGTTCTGCTACACTCTCAGAAATTCAAGCCACAGAGTTTAAGTAACAAGTCGAACAGCTCTTAATGAAACAGTTAGTAAAGAAAATGTTCATCGTAGACATGTTGAAAACTCGACTGACCAGTTAAAGGTGGTTTCAGCTCCCCAGCAGCATATTTTCCCATAACACCTCCACACCTACAAAAAACAAACAAATAAGCTCCTTGGAATATCAAGATGTGATTTCAAATTTGGAAAATAATGTCATCAAATGTGGCATACAACAGTCTATTCGTGTCACTACTTACCATCTAAAATAATCACTCCTTATACCAAGAGGTGTGGCGAGCAAAATATCAGTAATCCAGGGAGACAGTGGCCTCAGTGGTTTCTTGTCTGCCGGTGAGGGAGGCGAAGAAGAAAGCTCTCCATCTATTGACTTGCTAGTTGAAGCATGATCTCCACTGCTACTTCTATCGGGTAAATTTTCCTGGCGTTCCAACTTGTAAATTGGTCTGTTATAGTGTGTCAAAATTCTTAGTATCTCACCGCATGCAAGGGCCCACTGCTCCGAATACTCATTCTGCATTTAAAGATGATATAACCAATGTCATGGATCTTTTTGAGTGATTAAAAGAAGTTCAAATGGTACAAAGAAATCAAATCCTTTCAGTGAACATTTATAAAAAGAAATAGGTCTAAGCAAAATTTAGAGTGACAAGAGAACAGTAAATTGGTAGTTTCTTGGTACCTCGCTGTTTGGGCAAAACAGGGAAATGAAAGAAGCAAATGGTGGACCACTTCTGTCATATTCAAGTGTGCTATCGATAATACATGATATAATGGGGAGTAGAACGGCATGGCCATGCTCTGGATGGTGAAGAACAAAAGTTGCTGGAAAGAATGAAATAGACAAGTTAAGATGGATCACAGAGTAACTTGAACTTTGTATAAAAATTCAAGTTCTACCAAGATATGAAAAATACCAAGAACATCGTCAAAAAGTCTGTTCTCCTTAGATGGATACCGGCTACGGATTAGCTGCAAAACAAGCATCAAGATTTTATTAAAAGAAATTATAAATATTTGCTTCAGCTGACAATTTGATTTAAAACCCATGCAAAGAAACAAACTCTAAGGGAAAAATAAAAAATAAAAAAATAAAAAAAAATAAAGGTCCCCTCCCTTTGGTTGATCGTATTAAGATAATGATAACATGTCTGAGGGACAAGAAAATACCTCTGCTATATCATCAGCAAATTGTTCTGAGGTGAACTGCCCGAAATATTCAACATATGCAGTAATTTGAGCCTACAATAAAGTTCATAATTATATAGGACGTTAGCATCAGAATGTGGAATATTCACAAACTTAAGAAACAAACATTACATGTATACAAGATCAAAAGTTATAAAATGTATAGTAATAAAATTAAGAATAGAATATGGAAGATGTAGTAATAAACCGTGAAAAAATCTGTTACCAAAAAAAAGCTAATTTGCACCACCACAATTAAAAATATCTCTCTTAAGAAAACAACATCTAGAGAAACAATTATTTAATCTCAAATCACACCTTTCGTTGTTCTGCATCTTGCGGAGGCGGCCAAAATAATGAAGAGAACTGCAAACTGTCGATCCACTTCTCATTTGATGTTGCCATATACCTATCTATTTAAGCAAGGTGCAAGCAGTAAGTAAAGCGCCGATTTCCATAAAAGCTTCTACCAATCCAGGATCAACAGACTATAATTCAGCATTTTATGAATCCAAATAAAAAAGAACAGCTCGTCCAAACATTGACTATGGATGCAACAGAGCTCCAAGTCTACAGTCAAATATTGGAAGAAATTTACAGCATGTAAGCTTGCACACGAAATAATCTGAGTGTACAGAGTGCCCTGCAAGACCACAAAATCATGGAAGTTCGAATTAAACACTTTATGTGGTGTGTCAAACAACTATCACCAGCTCAAAAGTCAGAATCAACTGAATTATGTCAAAGAGTAAACTTCATCCAAATAATCATCAAACTTCGG
Source organism: Salvia sclarea (assembly GCA_036873715.1). Taxonomy (NCBI): domain Eukaryota; kingdom Viridiplantae; phylum Streptophyta; class Magnoliopsida; order Lamiales; family Lamiaceae; genus Salvia; species Salvia sclarea. Next base: position 7,055 of record JAYJMF010341995.1, read on the forward strand.
CAGCTTAAGAAGAAGAAACGTAATTTCCAAGCACAATAAACCATTGAACTTTTACTCTTGTACTGAAATCTTCAATTTTGGAGTAAAGTAAAAAAAATGTTTGATGTATAAAAATAAAATCTTGCCAACTATAAATTATACAAACACTACAACTCAATAGTTTACCATTTAAGAAGCCATCACTAGCTATCCTAAAAAATTTAAATCAAGGAAAATGATTGTCTTTGGTATATTATCTTAATTAAAAACCCAAATAGGCTCAATTATGACGAGGATCCACATGTAAATCCTATGTATTTGAGCATGTGCGTTGTAATAAATTTCCTCCTGCTCATTTTTTTCCTAATTAAGAACCCAAATTTCAAGCAACTACATACAAACTCTGTTCAAGCAGAGCTGAAAATAATTCTCAAAATCCTCCAAAACTCAACACTCTCACCAAAAACCACTGCATTTCACACATCTCAGGTTGAGTTAATTTCATTTTCCTTCTCTTTAAAAATAAATCACTATTCTCAAAAGTAAATCTGAGCCAATAAATTCTGCACCAACCAAACACAGACTCTCTCTGACCACAGTTTCAAAATTTTCACAATCATCCGCGACCTAATCTCACAGCGAGCTAAAATCACTGCATTTCTACAGCTAAATCCGCCAAAAAAAAATTAAATTAAAATCACCAACACAAACAACACAAAAAATTAAAGCAGACAGAGCGAGGAGAAATCAAAATCATACCTCGGTTTAGTATTAGGGAGGAAACAAGGGGAATAATTGGTGTGTTGTGAGAGGTGATGCTGCAGTGGTTAAATGAAAGAGATTTTCTCGGGTGGGATTTTGGGTGGAGAGAGATTAGAGAGAGAAAGCAGAGAGAGAGTGAGAGAAATGGGAGAAAAATGAGATCTTTAACTGGAATCTCCCTTATGCATACGTGGCTATGATATTTTCCTCATGCCTCAGCTAGGCCATGTGGCATGCCATGTTAACCAATGATTCAGCATGCATGTCATCATCCCTTTGTGCCATGCCCCTTCTATCCCTATATAGAAATATTTTGGAATTCTCACCGTGACACGGGTCAAGATCGATGATTTTGGAACGTTAATGTAATTTTATGTGTTGTGTTGACGATATTTTATTTTGTTCGGTATCGAATTTTTTGATTAGGTATGAATTTGAGCTGATTGACACGTCATGCATCTGACGAGAAGTCAGCCCTTCGCAAAAGTACGTATTTAGGTCATTGTAGGTTTGTTATTTATTTCATTGGATCCTTGTTAGGGCATCGTACGGTATATTTGTTGGATGTATTTATTTTATCTTGGTAGAGGTATCAATGGCCCGAGCGGTAGTTTTATTGAGTGGTCTAGGCGAAATCTTTGTAATGTCTCGAGAATCGAGTAGTAGTTTCATGTTGCGTGCTGGTACGCCTTGTACCTATTGGTCGTTGTGACCCTTTTAATTTTATTTATATCCTTTTTTCCCGATCAAAAGAAATAATTATTGTATTTTGTTGTTTTTAACCTGAGTAAATTATTGATTATTTTTTTCAGTGGGGATCGTTTACAGTCAAATTGGAGATGAGTCTCGTGGTATGAAGCACCGGCAAATTTTTGAGGGGGTTTTAACACCCCTAACGAATTTTTTCTTCTTCTTTTTTTTTTAACATTAAGTGGTGTTTTGTCACATGTTTTTGCTTTATCGTTTCATGTCGTTGATCGAGAAATATATTTTAGGGAATCGTAAGGTGTATTTGTTCGACACAATTCCTTTTAGTAGGCGTAAGGGGGTCGTTTATTTTATTTTTATTGTTATTTTGGACCTGAATCGATTTTTGGATATCTTTTAGTAGTCGTTTCTAGTAAAATTGGACGATGAGCCGTGTTTCGAATAACGTCAAATTTAAGGGGGGGCTTTAGCACCCCCTTACGTTAAGTGGTGTTTTGAGATATGGACCAATAAACAAGATCAAGAAAGTAATATTCGATGTTAGGCTGCTTGAATTTTCATATATTCTTTGGCAATTGTGGATACTACTTTTATGTTTTGGTCAAGCTTTCCATCTTTGTATATGGGTATCTCTATATCCTCTAATTTTGATATATATATTTTTCTGTCTTGTCAAAGTTGAAAGTTCCATAACTTTGTCCATTATATTTTGATCAAGTTCCATGATTGTGGTTTAATTGAATAATAATGATTGTCTTTATTAAATGATGAAAAACAGAGAATCTGTTAAATATTGGCTATATGCCTATATTAGACTAAAACTAAAAAAAAATCAATAATAGAAGGGTGCGTTTTGTCAAATACATAGATGGAAAATTAATTATATCTCACTCAAGACAAACAAATTAATTTTGTTCGTCCAAATACAAATATTATTATAAATTATAAAAGAAGATCTTAATTATAAATGTTTTGCATGAAAGTTATAAAGCATATTCTGAGCCCATTTACAATTTTTTTAGGGGTATTTTTCATAATTTGTATAAATTAATATTATATCGATTGTTATTAATATGTCATATTTATAAACCTCTATCTAAAATATGTGTACATGTTAGATGTGCCTTAAATACTAGGGAGTAGGGACAAATAAGTTCCAAATTAATTATTCCACAACTATTTTTCTGAGAGCATTTTTGACTTGACCAGTAAAATTATTTTTGTCCTAATTTATTTGAACTTACTCAGGTTTAATTATTGAAATGAGTTATTACAAAATAAATACGACCTCGACAATTCTGTCAGGCCGAAGTACCATTCACCAATACACGTAGTATTATTTCATATTAAATAAAGTATCACTTAAAACACAGTTCATTCATATAAAGTACCAATATATATTAAATAAAGTGTTAATTCATATAACATGAAGTACCGCCGGCCTACGGTCAGGCCAGCCTAACAGATACATTTGTCATCAAAATATACAAACTATATACTTCCTAAAAAAAATGAAATAAATATGCCGAAAAAATCCAATATACATGTGCTTACACACAAATCTATTCTTAATAAATGTAACTAAATTAATTAAAAATACTACACCCAACAGACTGACAACTCTACAGTTGTAAAAGTTTTTCACTAAAGACTTACTAACAAATTAACTTTCTTTAATACATAATCAAATAATTAAAATTAATATGGGGCCAAACTGTAGGGTCCAGTAAGGTTTTATATAATTAACTTTCGAGGTTAGGTCAGTCGATAATTGGTTTATTGCCTAGATATTTTAGCTAAATTGTTTGATAAACATTTTAAAAGTAAATCATGTTGTCAACTTCACAACTTGTATGTTCCCATCTTCTTTTCTTAATCATATAAAGATTACACTAATAATTCTATATTTATAATACTAAATTGGTTTCTTATCATTTGTATTGTTATTATCATTTTGAAGTTGGGGACGAGAAAATAGCGAAAAATAAACACAAGATAGTCTTACTATGTCATGAACTATTGATGATAGCAATCAAAGACTTGAATTATTCATATTGTAATTAATATTATACTGAAATACAAATGTCATGACTAACTATTTCTGTTGTTATAATGATGGATTGTATTTTCAGTATTTTATTATAAATGGTAATTTAACAAAATAACGTTATTTTACACTATATTTTTTATTAAAAAAAAATGCGTGTGTGATACTTATTGATAGTGTTATATTCAACTTTGCGCATTCAATTTTATTGACTTTGATCATCCTACCCTCGTGAACCCACAAAATAGAAAAATAAGGTATATATAACTTCGTGACACATGAAACCGAAATTTGACATTAATTTTCCTCACTAAATCTTATACATATATCTCATTATATATTGAAATTCAGTTTACCATAATCACATGGTATATCTCATTGTCTATAAATGAAAAATTAAAGTAGTTTTCATAATAAAAAAAGATAAAATGAATCTCCAAAGTGCGTTTTAGGGAAAAGTATAAAATAAATAATATTCCGAGTACGAAAAGTATAAGATATTTAATATTAATGAATTTTAATTCTTTTAACTTTTATTTTGCGATGTACATCCTCTCCTAGTGTTATTGCGTTGACTAAAAATCCACTAATGTATTATTTTAATGTTGCAAAATTAATGGAACACTCAATTTTAACTATAGTCAGAGCACTCACAAGAAAATGTCAAACAAGTGCAATTACACTTCATGCTATGATAGGTTCAACTTTAAATTTGACTTTCTTTTATAGTTAGAATATGTTTATTCATTATCGGGGTCTTGTTTTTTGGACAACAATCATTTACTCATGACAATATTGTTTAAAACACTTAACTGGACTTGTCTCATACTCAAATACGTAGTGATACATGAATTCAAAATAGTTACTCCAGTCCTCCACTAAGTTTGTTAACATATTTTAATGACACGAGTTCTAATAAATTATCATTGAATGTAAAACTGAAAGAGAAGATGACCCACAAAATATGAAGAGATTTAAAGTAAATGTTTTTCATATACTGACCGAAGAAGAAATAAGAAAACGAATTTCGTGGACGGATGGAGTATTTTTTTTATATGATACATTTGATTATCAAATGTGTAAGTTTTATACAAAAAAGATTGAATTAAACTAGTCCTACTCAAGGTCCGAGTCATAGCCCATTATTTATAAAAAGTGAGCCACCGATTCAAGTAGATACCATTATTATTATCTGGACAATTGGACATCCAACCCGTAATCACAACGACTCCATTGCAAAAAGCGGAGTTCTACCAACTGGCTATACTCTCCAAGCCAAGTGGAGCATGCATGAAGTAGTCATATCATATACTTTCTCTATTCTTTTCCCTAACATAACTGGGCCATTTTGGACTTGAACCAGAGGCCTCGCCCGTCATATACAATCCAACCAATTGGGAAAAAATAATTTTAAATGAAAATAAAACTATAGTAAAATTCAAATAATCATGTGTCAATTTTGTCTATGTTTAAATACATTAAATATAAAAAAATGAAAACATGCATCTTAAATCGTTAAACGGAATCAGAATTAACTGATCGAGTTAAGCCAATATCCATTTTCAAACACCATAAAATATCATAAAGCAATTGATCTGTAAAGTTAGTTGTTAGTAGTTAGTTCATCAAGCACCAAACACTCCTAGGAGGAACCCTAGACCCTAAACACATTATTCACTTGGGGCTTGTTTGGTAGCCCGGAAAATGGACGATTAGCTAATATTTTCAGTCGAATTCCTATGTTTGGTTCAAAAAAAGTTAATCTGTATGGCCCGCAAATCTGCTTCGGCCCGCCCTTATTTTCACTGTTTCCATTTGATTATAATCCGCTGAAGTTGGACGGAAAAGGCATGACTATATTGTCTATTGTAATTAACCAAAAAATACCAAAATCCCTTCCCCTCTCCGCAAGTTCATCATCGACGCTACTGCCTCGCGTTGCCGCCGCCGCCACCACCGCCACCGCCGCCGTCTCATACCTTCTCCTCCAGTCGCCACCATGGCACGGTTGCCCATCTTTTAAGACTTACTCCAAATTCGAGGATTTTTCCCCAATTTGAAGGTGGCAGGCAGTCGGTGGGA
>JAYJMF010342006.1:0-12631 GCA_036873715.1 Salvia sclarea
AGTGACTTGACTACACATTCACGTTCAAATTGAAAGCCACATGCATTCCTGCATTAAAAGGAGGTAGATTCTGACAATTTTTTTTTTTTCGATCCGTCCGCCCGTAATATCTCGGATACGGACGGACGATACTTTTTACGGGCGGACGCATGATTTTACGGGCGGACGCCTTATACGTTATGAGATCTTTTAATTTCGTGTTTGGACATAAATGGTTAAATACGAGATAACAATCTATGTTTCAAAATAAATATAAATTTTAAAAAGGTGCAAATTTCGAAAATCAGCACACATTGCCTCCATAATTTATAATCATTTATATCATCATTGAATTTCATACCTACTATTTGTACTTTAATCTTACACACTCTTACATTTTCTTACAGAAGTACAATTGTGTAAGAAAAGTGTAAGAGATCTTGGTAAATACCAAGTATATTGGAGGGTAAAAAAAAGAGAATGGGCAAAAAAAATGGAATCTTATAAAAGTAGGCAAAAAAGGTGAAACCTTATAAAAGTGGGCAAAAAAATAACTCCCCATATAGATAACTTCAAAAAATATTACATTCAAATCAGATGTGTGTATTCCAACATACCCCCCAAAAATATTATAAAAATGTATAATTTTAATGTTATCTTGATGAAATTGTAATAACTGAATAAAGAATAATTTACTCTATTATCCTATTAGGATTCATCCCATAATATTAACTAATATCCAAGCATAATTTTTCGTATTCATCAAATATTATTTTGTAGGTATGAAAACATAAAAATGAGATTAATATTATTTTATGCTTAAGAAATTATAGTCGTCGAAAAGTATCATCTAATACCTACAAAATCATATTCAGTATGAAAAATCAGTTTTAACCGTCCATCAGTTAAGATCTATCGATTAAATTGAATCATAATTAACATCATGATGCTAGTATTGTATATAAACTCCTATAATTAGATATCATAAATTAAGTTTTGACTCCATTTGAGAAACTCCAATTAAGTAAATAGTAGTATTTATAATCTAAGAATCATTTTGAAAAATTGTTGCTTGTGACTGGGCAGGAAATCGTGTCACGTTGTATGTACATCCAAAGACATCAAAGCACCAAATATGCTTTTCAATTTACATTTACTTTATTACCGCATAAGTACATGATAATTTTTACTACATGAATGTGTATTAAGTATTATTACATATATAGTGGTTTTACTAATTCAAACAAAAATCAGAAAAAATAAAACATACAGACAAACAGAGGATCATTCTTACCAGGATCTTGTCTCCTGCGAAATCAAGATCACATAATGGTTGAACATGTATAGAAATCCATTTGGCCAGGTGAATAAATTAAAACCGCTATGAACTAAACAGGAATTATGAGCACAATGTTAGAATACAAAAAGAGAAAAAAATATTTGAAATATTAAATTGCAAGAAATGCTTAATTAATCTGTAAAGTGGTTGTGGTCCTATGTTGTGCTTCCAACCACGACAGACATGTAAAAGAAAGTCAGAATAAAGCCCTTAATCCAAGAAAGTAATGATCATCATCATTCCTAACCAGCAATTAAAGAATAATTAATTTGCTTAATTACCGTCGACTCAGCCCCACAGCACTTATGCTGTGCCCTCAAACAACAGCTGTCTGATTGTATTTGTGAATCAGATAATTATTCAATCCAATGTATATCAGATTTAGCAGCATAAAGAAATTGGACTTCATTTTTCCAAGTCTGATCGAGAAAAACTTTGACTATTTCATTGATTGAATTTTACTACACCAGGAGATTTGATTCGGTCTAGATGAAGTTGGAATTCAACTTCTCATTTTAAGCCATTTTCGTATTCCTGAAGTTACCACTCATGTCCTTACATTTGTGAAATGATTCGAGGTTTTCTTCTTTTTCTTTAATGTTATTTTGAAACACACACACACTAGTAAGCCATTTGAATAAGTGAAAGGGAAAGTTGACAGAAAGAGAAAGATTGCAACTTTCCCTTTTCCACATTCCCCTTTTCTGCTTGTGGGCTCTCTTTTTTCTCAATGTGATTTGATGCCTTTTGCTACAGATAGACAGACTCTTGGATCAGTAGCTGTTGCTGAGGCAATAAAGAAAAGAGAGTGAGTGTAAAGCAAAGAAAAATTAAAGATTTAGCTTCTGTTGTTGTTCTTCCCCCTGCTAGATTGATATCTGGTTAACCACTAATCAGCCTCAAATTTCTCCAATTTTCTGTGAGCTGGGAATTCTCGCTTGGATTTTCAGGTACTGTGTGATTCTTAAAACTCTAATGTTTATATATCTTGACTTTAACTTCTTGATCGCTGTGACCGTTGTTTGTTATGTCTATGGTGCTTTGATTTGATCTGATGATGGGATTTTGTTTGGGATTTTTGGCAGATTCAGCTCGAAATATACTTTTTTCTTCATTTATTTTGGGTGAAAGTAGAAGAAAATGGGTATTGAATTGTTGGAGATTGGAGTTAAAGTGAGAAAAGATTTGATCTTTACAATCAGAGGATGTTTTAGAACAGTTTGCAATCATCCATTTCTTGTTGGCATGCTGTGTTTCTTGATAGTATTGTATAGATCATCTCCTTTTATTTTCCAATTATTGGTGTCTGCATCGCCTATCCTTGTATGCACTGCTATTTTGCTTGGAACCCTTTTAAGTTTTGGGCAACCAAATATACCTGAAATCGAAATCGAGGAGAAGACAACGATAGAGGCTGTGTTGAATAGGAGTGGTGTTCTGGGTGATGCTACTGTTGTTGAGGAAAATGAGAGTCATTTTGTTGAGAGATTCAGTGAGCAGCCGGAGCTGTCAGCTGTTAAGCTCAGTGAGATTCGTAGAGAGGAGGGTTCAGATGATACGGCCCCATTGATTGAGGAGAGATCGCGGGGAAGTGAAGCAAGTGATAGTGAGGAGAGGGGAGGGAAGAGGGAGTTGGGAGAGTTGAGGTATAAGGAGAAAGATGAGTGGATTGAAGAGAGACGTAATAATGGGGATGCAAAGCTCGGTGAGGTTCGTAAAGAGGAAGATTCATATGATACTGCCCCATTGATTGAGGAAAGGTTGCGGGGAAGTGAGGTGAGTGATGAAGAGGAGAGGGGAGGGAAGAGGGAGTTGAGATACAAGCAGAAAGGTGAGTGGATTGAAGAGAGGCTTAATAATGGTGATGCAAAGGTAAATGGTGAAGTTGTTGATTCAGATGAGGAGAAATCAGAAGCAGATTCTTTTGATTCTGAGAAGGTGAATGTGGATTCTCTGGATTCACCTCCACTCTCTCCTTGGGCAAGAGTCGAGGAGCGGGATGAGGAAGAAGGAGAGAAAGAATCAGAGAAGGAGCAAGATGAGGACGAGGAAGGTTCAGATTCTGAGTCTGATTGTGCTGAGAGTTCCTCTCCTGATGCCTCGATGGCTGACATAATGCCGATGCTTGATGAGCTCCATCCATTGCTGGACGAAGAGGGTGACCCTCAAATTGTTCGTCTCTCCCGCGGTAGCTCAGAGAAGTCACTAAAATCGAGTGCCAGCAGTCATCACTCGGATGATGAGTCCGAGAGCCATGAGCACTTGGAAGCTGCTGATGATGAAAATGAGGACGGCGAAGATGAAGAAGACGACGCACATGGGGAGAAGGATGAGGAGACGAAATCCGCCATTACATGGACGGAGCAGGATCAGAAGAATCTCATGGATCTCGGAAGCTCTGAGATCGAGAGAAACCAACGTCTGGAAAATCTGATTTTGAGGAGGAGAGCAAGAAAGAGCAGCAACTTGTTTGCAGAGAGGAATTTGATAGACTTGGAGAGTTCTGACCTCCCTTTCAACATTGCTCCCATTTCGACGAGAAGACAGAATCCATTTGATCTCCCTCAAGATTCCTATGATGAATTAGGGCTGCCTCCCATTCCTGGCTCAGCTCCTTCTGTTATGTTGCAAAGGCGTAACCCTTTCGACATTCCATATGACTCGAGCGAGGAGAAGCCTGACCTTAAGGGAGATGTGTTTCAAGAGGAGTTCACGTCATCCCAACCGAGAGAGCCGGTTTTCCGGAGACACGAGAGCTTTAATGTCGGGCCTTCGATGTTTGCACCTAGTAGAAGGCAAGATGTCAAGATGAGGCCTTACTTTGTTCCAGAGAGAACAATCTCCGAAGAATCAAGCAGTTCTCTGTTTCAGAGACAATCGAGTGGACTTAGTGACTCGAAGGCAAGCTCCATTCCTGAAACTGAATCAGTTACTTCGGTTGAGGATACGGAGGAGAAGAAGCTTCCAGAAACAGACAGCCTGTCAGAAAGAGAGATTGTTGAACTAACGAGAGAAGTCGCTGAGGAGAGTCCTTCTGGCGATCCAGAGGTAATTAGCCAACATGAGGTAGACACCGAAGAAATGATCTCCAAGATGGAGGGTATTTCTGAGCATGTTGGTCATGAAAGTCAATCTTCGGAAGACGAAGATTGTCTAGAGTTAGACCACATCGAGAAGAGAGATCATCAAGTCGGAGAATCTCAATTGGAGGATGTTGCAGATCGCTATGAGCAAGGAAGTACATCCCAATATGTGGAAGCTCAGGGTTTTGGAAATGGTTCAACCTCGGAAGCTGTTGAGTCGAGATACAATAGATATTCGAGCTCTTCGTCACTTTCAGAAGTGAGTGAGAGGGTCTTCATTGATACAGAAGGTGAAGGGTTGTTAATTGTTGAAGAGCCAAGCATCTCAACCCAAACTTCTTTAGGAAGTGCTGATCAGAATATCACAAGTGCATTGGCTATCGACATAACACAGCGGGCGCCCGTTTACGATTCTAGCCCCCGAGGACTCAGTAAGAATGCAGCGTCCTCTTCCATTTCTTGTGATGTGCTTGCGGAGTCTTCTGTTGGTGAAGAATCTGAAGAGAGTCGTCGGGAAATAGAGACAGACATCCCTCGTGATGTCAAGGTGTTGCCTGATTCATCCATTTCTCATTCAGCAGTAGATGTTGATATAAGAGAGCATTACAATGTGAACACCGATTTTGCTCCTCACATGTCTATTCCATCGAGATCTCGTGGTGAAGCTTCAATGGACGAACATCTCATGGAGAAACATGTGTTGGATGAAGCTTCCATCTCCGTCGATGATAAAAGTGTTCATGGTCTAACTGAAGCCAGTGAGACACAACTTGAAGGTCTACCAAGAACAGGAAGTTCAAACTCAATCGATGAAACTGTCGAACCACCGGATTCTGCTGCGGAAATCCGACACGAAACTGATGAAAAGTTAATTTCTGTGCTTCCATCTGAAGGAAACACATCTCTCTTTTATGAGAGTGCAATACAGGAGCCAGATTTCAACTATCTCAATCAAGTCCAAGTAAGTTATACTGCATTTTTTCTCAAAGTTTCTCTTATTTGAATGGTTTCTGTTTGAGCTGCGATGTAGAAAATCCATTGCAACTGAGTTTCAAAATCCCCATTTCTGTGCTCATGAGTGATTTTAGTAGTGACATGCATATTCATGCGTATACTGTCTAAAGAGCAATCTTCCCTTCCATGTATTGTAATTTAAAGGGTCGATCGTCTTTTAAAAAAGTCCCTCTAAATTGATTCGGCTTAATATTCTATTGTATATCAACATGCAAATTAAACCAACAATCACTTGGATAATAAATTGCAGGCATCAAGCACTCCAGTCGAGTCATTTGTGGATGATCAAATCACACGTGATCTGGACATGCCTGATGTTCAAGAGATTGATCGCTACATCAACTCTCCGTCAAGTCCTAAATTTATCTCTGTTCTGCCAAGTGCTATCGAGACAAGTAGTTCACGTTTTGATGTGCAGACAGTGATTGAAGAAGTAGATGAAATCAAGGAAATTGATGAAGGGCTTTTGTCCGAGTTGGATAATGTTGGGGACTTTAGTATCGGACAGTTGGGTTCGGGCATGAGTGGGTTTGAAAAACATGTAGGTTCGGTTGGAGAAGAAAGTTCGCCTTCATTATATAACGCTGAAACCAGCTCTACAAGAGAAGCTGAGGTTCACTCGGTTGAAGTGAACAAAATAGAAACTTTTCATCTTTCAGAGGAATCGAGGGAGCATATGGATGTAGATGAACAGGATGCAGAATGTATTTCAGAGATACCAACATATCAAACAGATAGAGCTGAAAGCATCGAGGTCTCAAAGTTCGATGAAGACGACCATGATTCTCCTCATCAGGAAACATCCGACGAGGAGATACATACAATCACAAATCAAAATCACGAAGATTCTCTTCCTGGGATACCTGAAATGAAAATGCAACCTATGGAAAATGTCAGTGTTCTTGCCACAAAGGATGAATTAGCATCTGTGGAAACTGAAGTTGTCGTTGCTGAGGTATCCTGTCATGGTCAAGTTGATACAGATACCACCTCTGGGATGCCTGAAATTGAAGCTAGTTCCATCGAAGATATTGATCTGGCCTTCAAGCAGACCAGTTCTAATGAGATTGAAAAGCACGTTGTTTCGGATCCACCCCAAGCTGAGCTTCAGAATCATGAAGATTCCGTTTCTGCAATACCTGAATCTGAAGTGCTATCCATAGATCATGTCCATGCTGCTCCTGAGAAAGCTGAGTCCACATCTGTTGAAGCTGAAATCAGGGTAGGAGTTGCTGAGGTATCAAGTTCTGAGATGACTGAACTCGAAGCTAGTACAATTGAAGATCTTGATCTGCCATTCGAGCAAATCAGTTCCGAGGCAAAGGAGGAGCCTCTGGTTTTGGAGCCCGTTGATGCAGTTACCCCTTCTCGGGTTCCAGAACTCGTAGCTACTAAAGTCGAAGATACTGATCTTGCATCCAAGAAAACCCGTTCTATGGAGATCGAGAAGCACGTTGTTTTAGAAGATACTGATTGTGAAACACCTGAGCAGGAGGCTCAGTTGGCAGAAGATGATCATGCTGTCTCGAAGCATACTGAATTGACTTTCGTGGAAACAGAAGTCGCCATGGCAGGTGCTAACATGTCCAGTCAAGATGAAATCCGTGCAGAGGCCACTTCTGAAATCACTGAAATTGAAGCCAGTTCAGTTGAAGAAATTGATCTGGCATTCGAGCAAATCATTTCCAAGGCGATGGAAAAACCCGTTGATTTGGAGCCGGTAGATACAGATTCTACTTCAGGGATGCCTGAAATCGAAGCCAGTTCAGTCGGAGCTATTAGCCAGGCATTCAAGAATATTGCTTCTGAGGAGATCAAGAATCGTGATTTTTTGGAGCCGCTCCAACGCGAGCTGGTTGTTGGGGAAAACATAACTGAGAATTCTGGGGATACAAGTCTGCACGTATCCACCAATGAGGCGCCAGTTCTTGAAGTCGGACCAAGTAACGATGCTGAACTGAATGATAAGCAAACAACTGATAGCATTGCAGGTGTAGTTGATAGCACACTACCCGTTGTTGAATCTAAGGAAACACAAGGGGCCTTTTCTGAACTGCACGTTGCTGAAGCCGTTCCTTCAGAGGCTACTGCTCTGCCTCCTCCAAATCAAGTTTCCGATGGTGAGACAAGAGAACATCTGAAGCTCAAGTTGGATGAGGAATCAGCCAAAGTCAAGGCAAACAATAAAGTAGGAACCTCCGCAGAGAAGCCAAATCATGAAGATGAAGCAGTTGAAGACTTGCATTCCTTATCTTCCCGTGAAGGAAAAGGTAAAAAACTCTCTAGAAGCTCGAGTTCCAGTTCTAGCTCTAGCTCCCATTCAAGTTCAAGTGATTCTGATAAAGACTAAGAGGCCACATGGGAAAAGAAGGCATCCTGGTACTTCTCTGCATGTTTGGTCGTATACCGCTGGGGTTCTTTTATTATGCTAGCAAGATGGTTTCTTCAAGAATTAGTTATTTAATTGATTTCTTGAAGTTTTTGAGGTTTGGCGAGGTTTTCTTACCTTTTAGCAGTTTTAGTGTTTATTGTGAGGGGCAGTTTTGAGTTGAAACTTTGTCTTGAACTATCCTAATTATGGATGATGTGTAAAATATGTGCAGACTTTTATCTGAGGGGAAAGGGTTCATTTTGTTACTAAAACCTGTAAATTGTGTGCTGTATTTCAAACTTTGAATTTGGTGCGAGTTTGAACAACCACCTATTGCTACTGTTAGCGCAAAAGTTTGAGTCATATGTTCACCATTTGAATGTCTCCGAAAGGACGAACATCTGAATTTTGAGTTTTTTTTGGCTTTATATATTGCTATATTTATATAAGTGAGTTTTGTTTGGCTTTATACCTTACTATATTATATAAGTGAGCAGCGCACGGGGAAAAACGAGATTCTAGTACATGATAAATTATGGCTCCAGTTACAGATAATCATGAATTATGACGGTGGATTGCCGTTCACCTACAATTGAAAATATAAACAAGCTTACAAGACTAGGCATCTTATACCAAACACACTCCAACTTGTACATATATTTAAGAAGGAAAATCACAATTTAGGACAACGATATGTTATTGCAAACTTCTGTGTCTCGTATGAATTGATTAAGAGCAGTTTGTGTCATAACTTGCAAGTCCCTGCAGCTCCGGGCCTTCGAGTCGGGGGTTGTTCTCGAAGCTGCAAAAACAAAGGAGAGGTTACTAAACTTCAGAACCAGTTTGCAGGGAGTGGATTGAAGAAAGGGAGAAAGATGAGACAACTGAAATAAGGAATGATACAACACTAAGTTTTCCTCCTTTTGAGCCTATTCCTTAATTCCCAAATCTTAGTGCTTAAAGTTACTAATTTGCATTATATTTTAAATACATAGAATATTGAAGCCATTTATCCATTATTCCAGACTCTCATTAATTGTGACATAGTAGAGGGTCTAACAACATTAGAAGATGTGATGATAATGTAAAAGATGAAGATGAGGTGTATCAGTATCATGTAAGGCAAGACAGAGGGGGATGACACCAGATCATATTTTCAACAAACAAGTTCAAATGAACTAATGTTATCAAACAGCATTTGATAAAACAGATACAAAAGAGTTGAATTTGATATCCAAACCATGTCCAAGACTCAAAAATCTTACTTGTTCAAAGGGATGTGCTCAAATGGACCACTGGAAGGTATCGTGCCGCACAAATTGTTATTGGAGACATCTCTGCAAAACCAAATAAAAATATCAGAAATGCTTTCACACCATATAGCTTGAACATACTAATCAAATCAGCAGCACTTACACAACTTTCAAGGTAGAAATACCAGCAACTGTCCTTGGGATTGGTCCACGTAGCTTATTATCATTAAGACGACTGGGAGATAAAAGAAAAGGTTATGTTGGAATAAAATGTTAACTAGTTCAAAATTTTACAAAGACTTTGCATCAAGTTCTGGGAAGAGAAGTTATATGAATTAAGTCCAATGAAGACTGCAGTCTTTTGGTTAAGATAAGAAGTAAACAAAATCAGCCATTTCCATCAAACTCAAAATGGAAAACGTACATACAACTGATAAGATAGCAAAGTAAGACTTACAGAAACACGAGAGATTTCAGATTTCCCAGTGATGGGGGGATTTTCCCTGAGATATTGTTGTTGTATAGATCCAAACTTATTAAGCTCTTCAAGTTACCAAGCTCAGCAGGAATTTCCCCTTGGATGTTATTTTTGTAAAGTTCCCTAGATGAGAAAGTCAGTTATCATTAGGCTACAGTTACAGAGACAAAATCTAAAGATATTTCATAAACATGGTTGTAATGAAAGAAGGCAATACAACATAACCATAGATTATGGGCCTTTATTCAGAACTAAGGACTAAGGAAAGGTGGATCTGCCAATCGGAAATAATGTGTGATCGTTACGTGATACTCACAGATACTGGAGATATTCAAGTTTCCCAAGCTCAGGCACAAGATGACCAGACAAATTCGAGTTGCCAAGATCCCTATCCAAGTGATAACCAAGTGTAAGTTTACGGTCCACAATCATCAGAATGCATAGATAGAGAAAGTTCAAATACAACAGAAGAGTGGAATGTCAAGCTCAACCACAAACAGAAACAGAAACACAAACACAAACACAAACACAAACACAAACACAAACACAAACACAAACACAAACACAAACACAAACACAAACACAAATACAAACACAAAGGATTTAAAGCAGTTCAGATTCTAATTCATCACATAAACTCCAAATCACCTCTTTGAATATTTTGATAGTTCTATGTGAGATTTGAAAATATGAACTCCAACTCCATTGTAAATCTCAATATTTTCATAACAGAATCCAATGAGAAATATACGTTAGAATTGCATTTATAATCAGTCTGATTACCTAGCTACCAAATTTCTTCAACACCAATTATCCCAACCACATCTCAATCAGAAGAGGTACACAAAATAGTCCCTTAATCTCTTCGACACGATAATTGCCTTTATATGTGTTCTACCTCAGGCCCTTTACACCAAATACTATGTAAAACATGAGAGCTTTGATGCCCTCTCTAGAAACATACGCTCATAATATCGTTGTATTCTATCAGAATAATTAGTATTCCCTGATAACATTTAGACGAGTTTAAAAAATATTTGTAACCATAGATCACACAAATTTCTCATGCCCTAAAACAAGATAAAATTCATCAAGCAAAACAAAATGGGGAAACTGCTAAGTAGGAGATGACCATATTATAACCCCTAAAAAAGTAAATAAGCAAGCTAGTGTTCTTCAATACCAATCCCAAAATTAACACTAATTAAACCAACACTGCGAAAGGGCAAACGAATTCTCCAAGTATTCCCCAACGATTCACTAAATGAATAGCCAAACAACGCTCAGAAACAAACAACTAACAACACACACCACTAATCCACAAAGCACGTAATAGAAAAGGGCGAAAGAGAGAAAAGAAACAATTTGAAGAAAGCGATAGAGACATTTCATCAAAGATATACATACACGCGAGTGACGCGGTTGTCCTGGTTGCAGGTGATGTGGAACCAGGTGCAGGGGTTCACAAGGTTCGGATCCCAGCTCTGGAGCACGTTGTCCGGGTCGGTCAAGCTCCGGCGAAGCGCGTGGAGCGCGTCCCCCTCCGAATTGCCGCGAGCTTTCGGCAGAAGCAGTGACGTAGACATCATGGCTAAGGCCCAAAACACCAGTAAATCCCTCCCCGCCATAGCTCGCCCTCGGTCTGAACCACGCTCTGTTTCCTCTTTAATAGTGGATTTCTAGCTGAATTACTGAATCTTCCTTGGTTCCTATCCTTTGTGGTTTAATTTTGGGTGATTCTTTCTCTCTCTCTAGAGAGAAGACTTGTAGTCTGCAGAGTGATTGACTGATTGATTGATGTAAGAGAAGGAAAATTGTTAGTGGAGAATCGGTTTTGGGAATGGTAGAAAACAAGAAGAAAAACAAAAATTGCAACAAAATAATCAATTTCGCATTTCTTTTTGTTATATGTTGCTGTATTTATTATTTTTTCCTTCACTCTGGCATCATTAAATAAGAGACACATTTACGTTAGGTCGGCCTAACGTTAGGCCCGATCCAATTAATATATAAATAATGAGAGTGACATAATAATAGGGGCGACAAACAACAAACGACTCCGCCTTCGGCTTCGATAATAAATATATAGATAATGAGACCGGCAACAATTATGCTTTTACGGCTCGCTCCGGGTTCGCCTTCGGCTTTCCCTCGCTCGACTCATGGCTTAGAATAGGAGCGGCAAATAATTGGCCTAACGTTAGGCCGGCCTAACGCAAATGTTTGTCAATAATAAATTGTTTATGATTTCGTTGTCATTCGTTTCTAACTTACACTAACGAAACTAGTAAGTAGTAACTTATCTCTAAAACTAAAACTAAAAGTGTCATAATCATAGTGATTTGATGGTAATGGTGTGTGCAAGAGTAGTTACCGTAGTGGATTAGATATAATGTTGATTAGGAAGACCTAAGGCTTTGCCCTTTTTCTAAGTCAAATCCCACTATTTATAATAATGGTGGTTGGTCATTAATAATTGTATGACGTGGCTTAAGGTTCCTCATTCCAATGCTCTCTACTTAATCGCATCAACTTCTTTTTGTTTTCTTTGAGTAATGCTCCACTAAGATTAGCGATTTGACTTGGTCACAGATGGTGGCTTAGATGCTTAATTAGTGATCAAGGAATATTAGAGCATTCTAATCTCTTTTGCGGTGGAATTGAAAATATATAATATAAAGTATTTCGTGGATGTAATTTGCACTGAAAAGTATAATCTGGGCCGCCATTTTATTTTGTATACTTATCCAATGTTTGATATTAGTAGCTTATTGGGCTCAAGGGAGCCAAGCCCATAGATGTCGTTTAAATTGATTACGATATCCTTACACAGACACAGTCAAGTTAATTAATTGGAAAAATTGGAAAATGCACGAGTATCATATATGCTATTACGTCACCCACGCAATGTACCGGTAAATTATGTGAATATATTTTTAAGGGGATAGATTCAGGTAGAAAAGGTAAATTTCGTAGAAAACAGGAATGAATCTAAGCCTTTCATTGAGTTAGATCAATAGTTGAGATTAATTTTTAGTTGTGCTAAGAGTTTGTGTTGTGTGTGCTACGCGAAGGTTGTGCTAGGTGTTTGTGTTGTTTGTGCTAAGTGTTTGT
>JAYJMF010342017.1:0-12630 GCA_036873715.1 Salvia sclarea
CACTTTTTCGGAACTGAAAAATTGAAGCGGGGTACAATTGATACAAAATCAATAGTTTAGAATTTAAAAAATTATTTTCAATAGTTTAGGATATAATTGATAGTAACAAAATAGTTTGGGGTTTAAAGTGATTATTACCCTCTTTTTTTTTAATAATAAAACCAATATATTACATCAAAGAGGCATATTACATGCTAAATCAACATCAACAGAAACTAAGCTACATTGTTTCTAATAGATATGGCAGCAACCCACCAATATTTCCTATCAATTTTAATTTAAATTGTTACAAATCATTACTTGCAGCCACCAAAACCAAGTTATTACTAGCAGATTATTTTTTCTGTTTTAATTTCTTCACTACGCACATATAACAAAACCTCAACCATTCATAAAACTGAATTTAAAGAATAAAGGAAAGCTTCATACCTATAAAGAATGGATTTGGTGTTTGATCAAATTTCCACAAAAGTATCAAGAGAAGATGGATGTTTCCATGAATCTAGGGCTTGGTGAGGTAAATCTGAAAAAGTAGATAATTGAAAATAAGTAGATATGTGAAGACAATATAAGATGAGATTCATGATTTCATGATAAGATTACCAGGAAGCTTCTACAACGAGGAGCTACAAACTATTTCTCCATATAGATCCGGGAACATCCTTCAGTCGACGACGGGGGAAGTATTTCTGTAACTAGGGCTCGTAGCCATATCATCTTCAGATTTTAATAACTTAGGCGAGGTGGGAGTTCTTCATCGATTGTGATAATAGATGAAGAAGGGAGAAGATGGGTGGAGTAATTTCGGCAATTTCAGAACAGATGGGTGGAGATTTTGGTTATGGAGATGGGTGGAGGTTTTCTCTCTCTCAATTGAACGATGGAAAAGGGAGAAGAATATTTTTGGAATAGTGTAAAAATAATACACCGCTTCAATATAATTTTCTATATCGTGGCCCATAGGCTCGTTCCCTTTTACAGCTGAAACAGTGTTTTGGAGCTCGGGCCCAACATTAAAAGCGGGCCATTAAGTTTTGATGAGGAAAAAAATAAGCTACCAAACTAGTAGAAAATCCTAGTAAATATTTCCTTACCTGACCAAACCAAGCTACTAAACATGCCCTTAGGCCGTGTTTGGCAGGTAGGTCAGGAAATAGTAGGAAGAGATTAAATTTGAAATGGAAGACAAGAATACATCTGATAAGTTGTCCTTTACTCATGCTTGGTTGGCATGTAAAAAATCCATGTTAAAAAAGCTCGTAGTGTTTGGTAGACTATTGTTTGCATTGGATAAATTTAGCAATTTACAGATTTGACCTTAGTGAAATATCAAAATTTTAAAATTACCCATCTACTTATATGAAAGATCTTTTCAACGCAAGAAACCCTACACTCCATTTTGAGATGCCGCTGGCGGGAAGATGAACAGACGAACACTCGCGCAGATGTTCTGGTTGCAGTGACGATCGTTACTCTTCGATTCAGTGCAGCGGCTCATTGAACTAGTTGAACGGTACTCCCTCTCAACCTCTCTCTTCGAATATGACTCGCGTTTGTGGGCGGTAACGAACTATCTCTCTGCGTATTTCATAGAGCTAGCGCCGATTTGATTTTATTGATTTCGTTGGGTTGTTGTGTGATGCAAAACTGAGACCACGGCTTCGTATATCTCAAATAAAAGGCTAGTATACAATCTGGAACTGTGATGTTAGGGTTTCAAAAAAGTACCAAAAAATAGTATTTATAAGTAAATAATGGATTAGTAATGTTCATTCTAATGGAGAGGCCGTTTGTGTTTGTTTATTAACTAGTATGCCACCCGTGCATACGTACGGGGTCAAAGCGGGTCCTATATTAATGTGTATAGTATGTCACTCGTGCATACGCACGAGGTCATACGGGGCTAATTGAAATATTTTTTTTAGATTATACTATATTATATCATATTGTATTAAATAGATAGTAATAATTTATTGATAATTGATTTTTTTTTATAATTTTATCATCCTAAAATATACTATATGTTATGAGAATAAATAATACTCCCTCCGAACCAATTGAGATGACCCTTTTACCATTTTAGTTTGTACCAATAGAGATGACCCTTTCCAAAAAAGGCAAAAATTTAACACACAAAACTCAAAAAGGTTGGTGGGTCCCGAACAATTTGTGCTTTACTACAACATTTCCTTAATTTCTGTGCCCAAAAAGTAGGGGACATCTCAATTGGTTCGGAGGGAGTAAGAAACATATATCAAGTTCATACACAATATTAAAAGAAAAGATGAAATTACAAATTTTCAAGTTTTAAAATAGTAAAATTGTTATTACTCTGACTCCTTATCCTAGAATATTTGTGATATACTAAGATCAAAGGTCACTCCGACTCCTTATCCTAGAATATCACCAAAGTGAAGCGTGGGACTATTCGATATGTTATACGGAGTAGTATTCAATGAATTTAAATTGTATATAACTGGCATACGTAAGTTTATAGTGTTAAAGTTCTATTAGAAAAATACATACTAAATTCTTTTCTTTTTGTTCGTTTTATCAGTTAATTCTTCACCATCAGGCCTACCACTATCTGATAACTCAACTCTCTCATTTTGTTACCCGTATGAAATCGAATTATCTTAAATTTAAAAATTAAAACTAAGCCATGAATTTCTTCTTTTCAATTTCCAACAAACATCCTCCACCAAACAATATTGTTCACCTTTGCTTAAGTCACAACAAACGATTGGCTAATGCCACCCATGCGATGCACAGGAAAAAAATGAATTATAACTATTAAAAATCAATATGGCGCTCTCTCCGTCCTAACAAACATAAGCATTTGCTTTTAGGTACATACATTAAGGAAAGTTGAAAAGTTGTGTAAGGTAATGATATAAATATATACTACTTAAAATTATGAATAATAAAGGTATCCTAAAAAAATGACAATGTTCGTTTGGACAACCCAAAAAGGAATACCGCTCATGTTCGTTGGGTCGACGGAGGGAGCATAATATTTTATGTTATTTTATGCAAAAATGGTCAAATGGACTCCTAGCGTTCACTTCAAGGTTTAAGAGCTCTTAATGTATTTTTATGTACAAATAAACATTTAGGATGTGTTCTTTTTGAAGAAAAATGACGAAAGTGAAATATTTTTTCTTTTTTCAACATTTTCATATGTTTTGTATAGTAGTAGAAGATTTTCATCGGTCATAATGAGAATTTTTCCTTATGTATGTCTTCTCCCTCGTTTTCACCCCAGTTATATTATTATTATTATCATGAGTTTTTGTTGTGATAATATTTTTCACCTTAGAGGACTGTGATAACACAAAAAAAAAAGGGGCGCATATATCACGACTTATCCTATCTCTAATTTTCTAATGATATACTTACAATATAAGAGAACACACCTTAATGTTATAATTAGTAGGGGTGGTAAACAGTATTCCGGTACCCGGAAAAATCGGTACCGAACCGGTACCGTACCGATTCCCGGTACTGAGTACTGAAATTAAACAGTACGTGGGACGGTACCGGTATAGTTTTGGCCGATTTTTTCGGTACCCGGAAAAACCAATACCAAACCGGTATCGGACCGATTACCGATTTTTTTTTAAGTTTTGTAATTTAATAAATATATTACTATAAAATAAATTCATTATTACATTACACACTTATTAGTTATACTTAAAATTAAAAACAACTAATCTAAATGACTAAATCGAAGAAATAGAAACAGAAATTAGACTTTTTGTTTGAAAATTTGGGTTCGTTAATCTTTGTTTATTCAAACAAACTTTGTTAAATTTATTTTTTAGGAATTGAAAAAATATGAAAAAGTGATAAACAATATACGTCCGAAATTCGAATACTCAAATTGGTGTTTGAAATTGAATGTACATTATTACATTTAATTTATTGGATGTTTGAAATTGATTTAGATATTAAAAAAAATTACAAAATGAAAAAATGGGACCTAACCGGTTCTAGCAGTTAATCGGTACAGGTACCGGCCGGTTCCGGTAGATCCGGATAGGATAAAACGGGACGGGACAGTACCACTTTTGGGGGATTTTTCAATATCGGCTAACCGGTACCGTACCGGTTACCGGCCCTAATAATTAGTGACACACAAGCTCTTTTTCTACAATTACCACTCCCAATTAGTTTTATGCCACATGTGATAGAAATTGTCCATAACTTTTATTAATTATCATGAGATACGAAACAATGGGAAAATTATTTTCATTTAACCTTCAGTAGAAGGCGTGGTTCAGCTTCCATCGCGAAACATGTAACATCCAACTACATGGATAAACAATAAGTCTATTTGAATAACTTTTCAAAATCTTTAGGCTTATTAATTTTTTTTCAATTATTTCTTTAATATAAATTAATTATGAACTCGATGCTTTTCTTATTACTATTTATTATCATAATGCATATATTTTAAATTAGTTATTCCATACAATATAATACAAAATACACGTTAAGATATCGAAATTCTTTTAACAAAATATAGGATCAACTTTGACCCCGTACGTAATAAACAATCAATTCAACTGAATTAAAGTTGATGTATGAACAATAAGTCCACTTGGATAATTTTGAACGATCAATTGAGTTAAAATACACAAACTTTTGCCTATTTTAATGTTGCTATATTATTATAGCATCCAACTACATGAAAGTCTTCTCAAGAGTTACGATTACGATATATAATATTGAGATAGAGATTTATTTAAAACATCTGTACTATTACCCTTTATTTTTTCAGTGACTTCTATTCTCAATTCAATAATTATCTTGTGGATTCGTATAACTATCTTCGTAATGCTAAAAAAATAAATTAAGTAAATGCATTTCAATATATTAACATTAACATAGATTAGTTTTGCAACTGTGTATATCATCAAAAGTTGCAGTTTTTTGTACCATTTCTAGCATCAAAGGAATAATTGATATATATACTAATGAAAAATAGACTATTAACTCACGTGAGACAATTGTCATAATAATGAGTATCGATCCAGGAAATATTACAACCGACAATAACTTTTAAATACATCAATACTCACAAATATGGATATATAAAACAAATCAACCTTTAATAAAAAATTATAAATATAATGAAATATAAAAATAAACTTTTGTGCAGAAAATTAGAATAGCCACAATTGTGGTCCATTAATGGTTCACCGATCCACTAATCAAATGTATTGGATTTGTTAGCTTTGCGATATATAGATATCAACAATAAATCTAATGAATTAAAAATCAACTACTTTTTGTACATAACTTCATCGACGATTGACAACAACAATCTTCCTTTCTCAAATATGCATTGGCTGACTTCATCTACCAATTTTCATGTTATATACATGTAAGAACCTGCTTTTGATATAAGCGGATGTGGCAAAAAAGTGTCAAAACACTACAAAAAGGCTAGAACTAAAATGTTGCCTGCACTACAAATACAATTAGGTAGAGTCATGAAATTAAAAGATTTGAGTCAAAGATGATTAGAAACTACAACTCAAATCCAATATTTATAGACACCATCAACTTAAAAATTGGCTCTTTTAGTGCCTAAATTAAGCTGCGAAAATGGACAGGTTACTTGAAAAATGGTTGAAAAAATGGATAGCCAATAAATACAATGGAGTGATTAGTGACGTTTCCTCCTCTCTTTTTTTTAGTGATAATCATTGACCTTATTCAATTGATTGGTATATTTCCATATTTTCATACGTTTAATATAAATGCATAATTGATAAATTAATCATAATGGCTATGAATAGTAGAGGGAGAGAATGGAGTCATATGTTGATTTTACGAAATTCCTTAAACAAAGCATCTGATTATGTTAATTTAGGGACAACAAATAGTTGTTTGCGTAATACAATAATGATACTAAAATAATAAAACAGAAAATGAAAATTGCTTTAAATATATTAATGTTGTTATCATATATATAGATATATAGATCATATAGATAGATTTTAAACCTTTTTTTATATTATATATCGAATTAATTAAAGTTTTCTTCATGAGATCATTAATTCAATATGAATAATACATATATTTCTAGGAAGACAGTATTTTATAGTAAAAATACATGGTTATGAGAAAAAGAAGTGAATGCTATACGATATATGTATAGTATGATGCGAAAATCAATCAACTTGATTGCACAATAGTCATTATTTCATTAACTTATTCATTAATTTAATGGACCCGATTATGTTAACTGCAAAATTTACATTGATTATTTGGAATTAATTCTTCCGATATTAATAATTAATAATATCACTTTCAATATAATATTTAGTTCTTAACATATCTCTCTAAACGGAAAGGTAAAAGAAACGAAAAAACGGAACTTACTATTTCCGGAATTCGGAAGCATTATTATATATTATATAGATATATAGATTTAGATAGATGCGATGATGATAGGTTAAGCATTTTTTTTTCTGCAACAATTGAATAGAATATAACGGTTTCATTAATACCAACTATTTTTGTGATGTTGAAATGCAGTGCAAAGATTCTGAGGTCCCATACAGATACAACAACAGTTAAGGAGAAAACATGAGTTCCACTCAAGATGGTATCTTTCTATTTTTATTTTTCATCACTACAAATGTGTTTCTTGTTTGTTCAAAGCGCATTGGGCATATTTATTCCGGTAGGAAAGATGATATCAACCTAACATTATTGATAATTTTCATATATGATTGTCATGTGCTCCAGTTATGATTGTCATGTGCTTCAGTTATGAATTTCTTGAAGCTTTATAAACTCTCTTAATTCGGCTATATTGGATTTTTTTTAAGCTTGTGATTCAAATAATGCATTTTAATGGAATAGAAGTGTGCTGAAAATTAAGGGTACCTAATTCAAATAAAAAATCTACAGATGCAGGGAGTATTGGTGTTTCTCAAAAGATCAAAAAGCCTACAGGAAATAGGAGAAGTTGGACTCTAGATGAGGAGACCATTTTGATTGCTTCCGTGAAGGAGATAATCGGGTTGGGCTGGAAATCCGACAACGATTTTCGGGCAGGATACCTCAACAAATTAGAGGACGCCATGAAGGTTCACTTTCCGAGCACTGATCTCAAAGGGACACCCCACATCAACTCCAAGCTCTCTACTTGGAAAAAGAATTACTACTCTCTCAGCTCAATCTTGAGCAAAAGCGGTGTTGGATTCAATCTTAAGGGTAATCATATGATAGACTGCACTGATGATTTTTGGGCTGAATATGTGAAGGTAAATTCAAATAGTGACTAATTCTATTAAATTGTATATATTCAAGCTATCTATTAAATCACTATGCTATATTTTGCGTAGATTGATCCGAACGTTAAGATGATGCGCTATAAGATGTGGCCATACTATGATGACTGGAAAGAGATATTCGGTAAGGATAGAGCAAATGGCGAAATGGCAGAGGATATTCCAGATGCGTGGAACGAAATGCGGGAAGAAGAAAGCACCAAAGATGTCGGAGCGAGAGAGGACTATGACGTAAGTCTTGAGGATTTGGCTGAAAATGAAGGAGTTGGGGACAATGTTTCTCACACTCAAAGAGGGGCTCTGGCGGTCAGAAACTGTAAGAAACGTAAGCTAACTGATGAGGTCTCTGGTCTCTGCGAAGCGCTAGCTGAATTTGGGCGGATGACGAGCGCAAGACTTGCTTCATTGGTGGAGAGCATCGGTTATGAGTCGAGGTTGGGCCAAACTTGCGAGGGTGCATTTCAGGAGCTTAGAAAAATTGAAGGGCTGATGTTGGAGCAAAAGTTCGATGTGTGTGAGATTCTATCGGCAAATGTGGATAAGGTCAAGATATTCAAAGGTTTGCCGGAGTCCGCACGCCCTCAATATGTCCAGCGTTTGCTTAAGAACAATGGTAAGTAATGGCTTTTGCAAATTCCGATGCTGTGGTTTTTGGGTAATATATCTGTTCAGCTAGCTGTTGTCTTTTGCGGCCAAGTTAATATGTATGGGATGACTGTAATCAGCTGACTTTGATGCTTTTGCCTGATGTAATTAATGCTAGGTTTATGTGATAAATTCTGACTAATTACTATGGTTGTACTTGAACAAGGGAACTCTGTAATGTTGGGATTATGTTTTGGTGTTTAAGTTGTTGGCTCGTAATGATCATTGTTGTGTTGTCACTCCTAATTGTGAGTAGTGCATTCTAGTGACAATAGAATGGGATTTGCACTTTCATATAATCTATTCAGTTTATGATTTGAAATCAATTTTGGGAATCAATTTTAGTGACAAGATTACATTTAAATTATTGATGGCAAAATAATAGCAACAAATTGTTTATCTATTGCTTTTAAATAAATTTTGAAACGTTTTTTTTTTAAAAAAATATATATATATTTTCTAACTTTTTCTTTTTCCAAACCATCTCTACTGTGTGACTGTGTCTACTACGTTAAGCAGTTTTTTTGTAATGTTTTTTTTTCCTTTGCTTATGAATTCTTTTTGTTATGGCCTTCTTATTTTGGATTCCAATTTTTATTTACACAATGAAGTAAGTCCATTTTCATTCATTAATTTTCAAAACATAAATATGTATTTGTGAATCCATTATAACAGACCAGCTGTATTCAACTTTTTAACTAGGCCCCAACAATAGGAAATATACGTAAATAAAAATAACAATTGTAATAAAACCTCAAAATAAAGAAGATTCTGCTACCTTATATGGAAATAAGGCAAACACAAATTAGCTGAAAACCACATAAACTATGTCGTCGGGCAAATAGACAAGCAAAGGAAAAACCGAAATATACACAATGAAAGAAGACCTAAAAAGATAACTGGCAAATGAGATTGCCTTGATTGAAACGAGCATGCAAACAAAGATAATTATCCGATACGACGACGCAGACGACCTACAATAGATCTACCAATTACTCATTCTTCCAAAGGGGGAGTGGGCTACAAGAAGCACAGGAGCTAGAACTTCTTGCATTGTTCGGAGCAATGGGCCTGTTTTGATTGTACGGGGGCGGAAACGCGTTGCGCAGAGGAAGAGCCCTGCTTGTGCTTGAGATTTGGTCACTGGCAGCCGTTTCATCATCGAATAATCGCAGACGCGCGGAGATTGGAATAGGGGGTGTCACCTCTTCTTCTTCGCACAACTCTTTGGGAAAGTTACCGTTGTGTGCTTGAGTGGAGTCACTTATAACAATGATGTTGGATTCACCCTCAATTTTGACATCATTTATGCCAAACAGAAGGCAAGTCTATCAAACTCAGGCTCGGCGTTATGATAGTAAGCTCGTGCAAATGTGTTTCTCTACAAAACATAAACTTGACTTATGTATTCATGTGATGGTTAAGAAATCATAGATGAAAATGAGCATAAGATGAGTGGACATTGGTATTTAAAATGGACATTCAGTAATAACCTTGAAGATACGAGACCAAACGTCGTCTCCTGCGACGACCACATTCTCGTTGCGAAGCCAATATAAAGATTTAACATCTTTTAGCTTCTTGAAAGTTTTGTAGCGCTGCCGTAAAATGTCCGCGCGCAAGGAGATTGAATGAAAAGAGAAATTCGAACGGAAGTGTAAATTCACCTCGTTGAGGACCGCAATGAGCACATCGTCGGGAATTCTTGGGTTTCACCATTTTCGTTCACCTTTGTGGTAAACAAGTTGACAAATGAAGAAATGGTCCATCTCCTGCGACCAACCATTGTTGTAGAAAAATGACTCATGCGGCTGTGGGAGTGAAAATGACATAATTTACAAGTTGTTCCTCTTGATAATTATGTGTTGGACAAACAATGAAGTAAGTGATGCGTGTATATATATAGTAGGTGCATCTTTTTTTTATTACATGGTGTTAAGAAACCTTATATGGTGTTAAGAAACCTTCTGAATTTGCATACCCGTTATCACAAAGATAGTAGAAACCTGCACATATGTTTAAGTGATCAACAACTTAGTTAATTGAATATAATATTATTAATATAAGTAAACATATCAACGAATGGTAGTTGATTTACCCCTCGGAACCTTGAGGCCGTTTGGCCTGTTCACTGTATCTCTTAAAATCCTCCCATCAGCTGCAGAACCTTTCCAACCAGGCAGGACATAGACAAACCTCAAGTTTTGGTCACATACAGCTAATGTATTTGTAGAAATTTGACCCTTCCTAGTCCTATAGCGTGGTTTGTCGCAGCTACGCACCACCACATTAATGTATGTGCCATCTAGAGCTCCTAGGCAGCCCTAAATTGAGAAGGTAAAAAATTTACAAGTTTCATCATATCATAACTAAAATATTATTTAAGAAAATTTGTACAACTCTTAAATTAGTGTGATACCTTAAACCACTTCCATCGAGGACCTGTGCAGTCGTCTTGGATTGGTGTGGGCTTTTGCAAGAAAAGCTTATGTAGTTTTAAAATTGATTTTAAAACCACATGTACGTAATTAGATACTGTTTGCCCCGACCGCCAGAAGTTAAAACTAACCTCTCTATTCTTTTGATGATGGGACAATATTCCTAAAAATAGTGCTACCTATACCTCGACACAAACGTACTTGCCATCTTCCAGCCCACCAAGTTGCTTAAATATAGCACAAAGTCTACCAAAGCAATTGCGATCCATGCGAAGATTATTTATACATTCTGTATCACTATAGCGAACCATTCTATTCAAATGTGTTTCTTGGGTCGGGAATCTATCAATCATAGAATATGGACGAGCAAGGGAAACACGCTTGCGCTTTCTTGAACTAATTCGAACTAGGACATCAACTATGGCACATAGATGGAAAATATACGCATTAATGACCTCCTCAATCACCATCACTGCAACAGCATATTTTGTGTTCTTATGCATTTTATTGGTCGAGGATGGGCGTGCAATCAAGTGACAAGTACTTGGCTGCATTTGTCCAAAAATATTTGTCTCAATATAGTTATAAAAAAAAGGAGCAATGAGTTGAAATTTGATGCCATCTAACTCCCTCAAACCCTATATTTTTTTTATCACATAATTTAATGGGACACAATATTATGAAATATAACAGTTTTCAGATCTAGCTAGAATTATTTGAACAAGTGACTGCCAACTATATTTTATGAAACAAGTGACTCCCTCAAACCTTAGTAGGATATGTTAGTTATCTTAGTTCACATGGTTCCATTTTCTCTCCATTTTCTATCTATTAGTTTATTAACCATCTTTATTATTACAGCTCGAACTTCCCTCAAAACTATATTTTTTCAGCACATACATGAATGAGACACAATATAATGAAATATAACATTTTTGAGATTTAGCTAGGATATTTGTACATGAGTAACCGGAAGTTATGCTTCAAATTACACACATTGCTATTAAATTTGAAATAACAGAAAGAAGAAAATTTTTCATCTTGATCAATTTTTATAAAGAGAGCTTGCAGCTTTGAGACTAGGATCTCAAAGTAAAAAACAAGGGGAAATTACAACAACTTTAACAATAAATAAAATATAATCAAAGGTTTATCACATGCTAAACAACTTGGGAAATGATATAACCTCAATTATTTTACAAATTAATAAAGAACAAGAGCCAAATCTAAGCAGGGGGCAAGAACACATACACAACAAGCATATAATCAATATGATCACAATTATCACCGTAGTCCCAACAGATTAATATTAAGTTACAGCGAATTATTGAGTAAAGTTAAACCTGTTTGGGATAGAATCTCAGATATTTCGTAATTGCCCGCGCTCTTTCTCTCTAGTGAATCGTAACTCCTTCCACCAATCTTAACTGAATGACCCTATAATGTTCAGTGCAGATCCTTCCTACACCAAGAAAGACCAAACGAGTGAATGTTATAATGCAAAAAAAGGTGCTAATTAAAGACTAATAAATCCAATGTGAGGTTGAGCCAGGCAAATAAAGATATTGAAACAAATAATTTTCCATTTTCTTATCGGAAGATTTTTCGGAAACACATTGCTGGATGGGTGCGCAAATTACTCAATCGTCGAGATCTACGGCGGATTCCTTAGGTGCTCCTGTAATAATCCAAAAACATTAGCAATGGTGGATCTAGATCTAAAGTTAATACATGACTTTTATTTCTGAACTCCCATGTGTCTATGATCAGCATAGCAAAAAATCACAAGAAAGCTTAATCCTAGTTTGTTAATGGCAGGCTATAATCGACATCTTTGAAAATTTTCTGTTACGACTAGAGGAAGAGGAAAAAGATATATAAAACCCAATTTTTTATACATGGTGTTGATAAATGCCAAACACGTTACCATCAACAACCTTCCTAGACAAATCCCAGACCTCAGTGCCCCACATTTTCAGACCATAATGTGTGAAATCGGGTTTAAAAATATTTTAACATTCAGTGGTAGTGCAAGAATCTTGGGTTTACAGTGTCGCCTCTTGTTGGGTCCCGGAGGGCAATTGAACTGGTGTATGGGGGGAGGGGGGAAATACACCAGTGGGTTCTTTTTAAATAACAGATACAAGACACAGAGTTCAATTTTAAAACTTGGCTGAGAAACTGAGACTGAAGTTAGTTCAGTCTGAATGACTTCAGTATGGGAACTTGTCACCAAA
>JAYJMF010342028.1:0-12628 GCA_036873715.1 Salvia sclarea
AAACATAGATCAATCACAAAAATTCATAATACCAAGCAAATTGAAAGGAGAAGACGCAAATAACATAAAACATAACATACAACAAAACAAATAAAGATTGGTGTGTATTATATCTTACTCACCTGGAGACGGTGGCAGTGTCGCTCGGAGACGGCGGCAGTGTCGCTCGGTGTTGTCGCTGCCGAAGAGAGCGAGAGAGAGAGAGAACGAGCGAGACTACCGGAGAGAGCGAGAAAGAGAGAGAACAAACGGAGATAAAGAGATCTGGCTCGACGTCATCGTAGATCTGGCGGATGCCGCGCGGAGCACGGCGGCAGAGAGGTTTGCGTGAGGTCGGCGAGGGTTTCACGGCGGCAATGAACGGCAAGGCGAAGGCAGAGAAAGAACACAGCTGTGCCGCGGTAAAAATTAGGGTTAGAAAATGGTGAAAAGAGGTAAAAAATGACTTATATATGTCGGGTCATGGGTCGAATATGGGTCGGTGTAAAATTGGGTGCGGGTTTGGGCGGAGCGGGCTTTGGCTTGGTGGGCCACGCGATTTGAGTCGTTGGGCCGCGCGATTTAAGTTGTGGGCTGGGCGTTTTTGGGGCAGTGGGCCGCGCGATTTAAATTGTGGGCTGGGCATTTTTGGGTCGGCCTAACGTAAATATTTGTCTAAATAAATTGATAAGATAAATTATGATATTATTATTTTGATTATTTAATCTTATCTTTGAATTGACCGATTAAGGTGAATAATAAATTTAAAAATCATGACTAAAATATTACGTAATACAAAGTCGTCCTTAAAGCATAATAGATGCGCATAAATTCAAGACAAAGGTGATGATAAATAATTCTTGTAATTTTTGCATTATAAATTTAAGGATAATTAGTTATCTATTCAATTTTAGATTGATAAATAATCATGATGACGAAACAAGTTACCTATCATGAAGACCAAACACCTGACTAAATGTGATTATTTCATCAATCATAAGCACATCAAATTTATTTTCTAGAAACGCTGTAGTTTCAATATATATATATAAATGCTTCGATCCAATTGGATGTATAAGAGGAAGCTCGATAATAATGTACATGTATAAATGATAAATGATAGATAAGAATCTGTTAAATGAAAAGAAAAACTAGAAAAATGGACGGAATTTTGTTTTTGTATTGCTCGTATACAGTAATATCATCCTCCAAGTTAGCAAGCCAACTGAGGTCCTAACAATATCCCTAAAACTAAAAGATATAATGAATCAAAGAAACCAAAAAGAAAGAGAAAATAAACTACAAACTAACAAATAAAAGAAGTCGTAAAAGTAGTCAGAGAGAGATGAGTTAGTTATTTCTGTACAAAATCTACTCTTTAACTCCACAAGCGGCGCAACAACTCATGGAATCCTACAGGATTCAATTACTTCAAGAACTGCAATATGCGTCTCTGGTGAGATCATGTTCATCGTCATATGAAATTCCTGCACGATAAAAAGGCAGAAGCAACTATAAATCCGGTGAAAACAATCAACATGTCTGAAAATCTCAACGACAATATACAATTGGACAAGCGTATCAGGCACAAGACATTAGGCCGTCCCACAAGTTTCTTATGAAGCATGTTTTTTTTTTCCAAGAGCCAAATTCTGAGGAAGAACTTTGAGATAATTAAGGAGCCATTGTTCAGTTAATACACGGGGCAAGTTTCCAGACTCCCTATCCTGTTTCATGTATTCTTTCGTTCTTCCCGACTTTGCATGAATATGCTCTTAAGATTGCAGTCTTCAACCACCATTAATCAATATGCTCCCCCATCCCAGTTTTTGTCAACCCAAAAAATACACAGAAACGGATTTATTATACATGTCAAAACATCAATTTTGGCACCAGATGTAAAATACATACCACAAATCTCTCCAGCACAGGAACAACTACTGCCAACTTCTGGTTGGGAAGACAGTTAGCAATGGCACGACGTATGCTCTTACTGAAGCCAATTAGAGAAAGTAATTTATGAGAGAACGTAAAAGATATAAATTAATGATAAAATAAGGAGGTTTGCGGCGCCACACTGACCTTTCCGTGGAAAGGAATGCTAGAAGAAGAGCTGAATATGCTTCTACAATCATTTTCTCGGCTTCTTTGGCTCCCTGTAGCATGGATTCTTCATCCTCCTATAGAACAAGATTTTTCATTAATTTCATACTACATAACGTACTTATGCATTCCTAATATATGCCACATGATTTAGTACCATCTCTTTCTAAAGACCAAATCCAGAAGAAATTTATAAAATCCTGATTTATCTCATCTCGGTTGAACCTCCAAAATAAAACAACAAAACCTAGCAACAAAATGAGCCAGAAGGTGTGCATTTGTTGGCCTAGTGATGAGTAATTAATGCCTGAGGCCAAAGGTCTCGGGTTCAAGTCCACCATAACACGGGCTTTAATATTATTTGTTTATTGACCCAAAATAAAACAAAATAAATAAATAAAAAGAATGAAACAGAAGATTTAGGGGAGAACCACAGTTCCTAGAAATAACACGAGACAAGTCCCTCACCAGTGAGAAACAATTATCCTCTCCAGCAGCCTCACCAGCTCTGTGATTAGCCAAGAAGATAGAGCACAGGAGAGAAATAACATCCCTTTCATCCTCCATGTCTAAACCACTGACACTGGGTAGTGAAACAGTAACTGACGCAAGCCGAGATCTGCAATGAGATAGGAGTGACTATATTGTTTAATGATCTACAAAAATCAGAAGTTCATCATTTAAAAAGAAAAAAGAAAAATAATGTCGTATGCATCAGTAATCTACTCACATTCCAAAACACGGCAAACACAGTAATACACAGGCATACAAAACCCAGAAATAGAAAATGAAATGTACAAAACAAAAGAAATGAAGAATACAACTTTGGAGCAACCAATCGATTACAGACCTAGTGGGCAGTTCTCCTATTTACAACTAAGGGGGTAACAACAAACATATTTACCTGTTACGTCCGTCCTTCTCTACCATATTCACAAGCAAACCCAGAATAGCTACAAGGAAGTCTAGCTCCGGATCACTGAGATATGTCTTGCTCTGCAGGTCAGTCTTCGGACTTGATTTAGACAACAATTCACTCTCTCGAGCATTATCAGAGTGTGGCACAGATAAGCTAAATGATGGAAAATGACCAGCAATCAGAGCAGATAAGATTTCCAATCCCCCAAGTTTTGCAATTTGGTGACAACCTTCGGGGTTGTCATTGGCCAAGTTCATAAGAACCTGAAAATTAATGAAAAGTGATTTATATTTAATTTATTTGTTAAGCTTGATGAAGCAAATCACATATAAATTAGCATAAGTGTCAACAAAAGATCTCAAAGTGAGTCTACGCAAAAATAAAAAAAAAATAAAAAAAAATAAAAAAAAGTACTCAATGAAAGACATTGGGAGAAGGTCTCTATATCGATCTTTCTGACTAAAGTAAAAGTATAGTGAGATCTATATCTACAATGTGATATAGGAAGGAGGATCCATTTCTTCATAAGTACCTTAACTGCTGTGAGAAGACAATCTGCTAGAAGGTCGGATATTTCTTCATCACCGGAAGAAGAACATGAAGCATCCTCTGAATGACGAGTCTCCATCTTGCTCGACTCTTCTTGGCTGAACATCATGGCAGAGTGATGAGAGTCTTCATTTTTCCTTACAGTTCTCCAATTATCATGAGCCCGAGATCTCCGCATTCTTCCAGTACCAGATAGTAACTCCCACTTTGATGGCTCAACATCAACCTCATCAAATGCAAAAGGATCCTGACTGTCATCCACTCCAAGATTGGAATGTGCTATTAGTTTCTTTGTAAAACTAATATCCAACTCTGAGCCATTACCACTTATGTGTACAACACTATTTGAATTCCCATATGAGCCACTACATGATACTGCTGAAGAAGACTCAACTCTCATCCTCACCAATAGAGGATCCACAGATGCCTGACTAGATTCTTGACTAGACCGTGAACCTGGCTGCCAAGGTATAAGGCATTGATTGCATGGAGATGCACTCGAGCTTTTCTGAGACACAGCCATATTACAGCACCCTCCAGATCGAATATCCTCTTCAGAGGTGCTATCCATCTTTCCATCCCGGAATGTGCTTGAAGTTCTTCGCAGTAAGGTAACACCTAGACATCAACAGGACATACTATCATTTTAGAATTACCAATAAACGAACACACAAATGATCGAAGGATATAATAAATGTATAAATTCCACATATAAACTACAATGATACCTGACAGAATCTTAATGAAACTCAGAATGAGTTCTGTGAAGGAACGTGGAGCTTGTTGACCATCAAATTTTCCTTTCATTCCAAGCAAATGGCACTGCATTTCAGTATCACATTGATGGGAATTCATAACGAAATGTGTGTTTTTCGACATAAGAATATAAGAACCAAGTAGGCATACTTCAGGATCCACAAATATCTCATACCTGGTTATCCTTGCTAAGAAAAGTAGTGTTTTCCATAATTTTTAGACATTTCAAAAGCACTACGAGACTATCTAGCCCTGAATTATCTTTCGAATCAAGAGCAAAAATCGGTCTCTTCTCCAACCATTCCTGCATAAAATTATGATGTTTAGAATATATAACTTTAAAACGCTAAAAAAAAAAGAAAGTGTAAACATGATAATTATGAGCTCCTCTAAAAGGATTATAAGAACATCTCTGATCACACATTATAAGCAAAACTTAAAGAATAGTCATTAGAGGCAGCTAAGGAAATGTTGAAAGGCTAACAAGACTCCTACATTAGCAAAAAGGTTTCACAGAGCCTCAATTATTTCATAAATTACAAAGCTCATACACATGACAATTTTTTGCACTAAATTGCTCTCGTAGTGGATGCAATCTTATCGGGATCATTTACTAGAAAAGATAAAGGAAGTACATTTAATCAGCTCCTTCAAAAACAATTCCAAAGCTGAATCCAATATAGAGACAAGATATCATAGCTTTCTTCTTGCAGAACAAGTTGTTATCACAAGAAAAAACAACTATGGATCGCCAGTCTAACAAAAACATGATATTGAGCAGTTAGACCAGTTGCTCTCAGTTTTTTTCCCAGTAAAAGGGTATGAAAGTACAAATAGTAACCCAGCCTTTGTTGAAAAGACAAGAACCAGATACTAAACAACTACATCTATAAATTGTTCTGCTAACATGTGAAAGTTGGATCTTTCAGCCTAGAAACATATCGTTAACTCAGTCTAATCAGAACATTGTTCGATGCAGATATAAACCTTATCTTTTTCCTACAGTATGATTTACACTTCAGCAAAGACATAGATCATAATAATATTTATTAGAACAACATCCAGGATTCACACCTTCATTGTGGAATGACAATTTCTAACCACTTCAAACACTGCATCAAGTCCTCCAAACTCTCTCAATTTTTCCTTGAAGTTACCCTCCATTTTCCTTACAGTGCCAGAGTTGTCTGATGATTCAGAGAAGAGGGAAAAAGAATAAGTGCGGTAAAATGAAAATACATCAGAATATAAAAATAGAACAACCTCAAACACATTGTCCTGAGATTTGAGAATTAAATGTGAAACTGCATGTCAATTCGTGGAGACAAACGTTCTAAGTTTTAACCATAACCAGCAAGAGGTTCTTTAGGGTGGAATACATGTGCAATCACTTGCCACCAAAGAGAAACGAATAGATGATTAAGAGCTTCAAACTAACAGACAAGGAAAATAGTGACTACTTCCCTAATCAGAGCTAATAAAACCCAAAAAAAAAAAAAAAAAAAAAAAAAAAAAAAAAAAAAAAAAAAAAAAAAAAAAAAAAAAAAAAGAGGAACCGAGAAGATAAAATTTAGGAAGCAACAGGTATTCACTAGAAACAAATTACATCCATCTGAAAGAGTTCTAACCTTCAATAGAGATGGTAGATAAGGAAGCTTTTTCCATTGTAAGCAGACTAATCCATTTAGGATTCAACTTGGGTTCTTCCGACCTATGATCAGCAGCATCTCTCGGATTCATTTCCTTGCAATTGACAAGGATATCCCGAACCTTTTGCATAATTGCAGTAAAGCTGGAATCAGTCCCCTTGGCTGAGTCTTGTATGAAACCAGCATTCCTGCAGACTCCTAGAAGCTTGCTACCAATGGTTGGCATTTTCTCTTTGGTGCCACTTGATACATGTGGTTTTAACAGCTTCATCAGAAAGAATATGCAACTTGGTGACTCCAGAAGACGGTCGCCTTGACCCTGAAACAATGAAATCAAGAAAGCACTCTTATGTTCAAATCAAAAATGAAAAAGCACTAAAATGTTCAGCACATTATATGTAATTAAAATCACTCACATCAGTTGTCAGTAGATACACTAAAGCAGCAGCAGCAAGGTTGCTCGGAGGGTCATCAAAATTGAGTCCCAAAACAGCATCGATTATAGTTTTGGTCAACCTACAAAAGAAATCAGCAGATACTGGAAATAAGACGAAGTCAAACCAAGTCCAGCTTCAGTAAGTTCATCAGAAATCTCATTGACTAGTACATCTAATTCAATATGGTAATAAGCTACTAGTATAAAACGTGTTTACTGGCATCACTGTCTGTCAAGAAATTTCAGTCTCAATTAAAGTTAAAGGCACGCCCCTTTTCCCTTTCAAGTTTTTAGAAAGAAAGAGTAAAGAACTCCCACTGCAAGCAGTGGCTTAAGAAAAAGGGAAACAACAGAATATGATTGGCAAAATGAAATGTCAGTAGCTAACTTGAGACCTATCGAGAAGGAACATATTAAATCTGCAGAAGATGTTCAGTCTCACTGGTCTATGTTTAATCAATATCCAGCAGCAGCAAAACACTAAATACTATTCAGAAGGTGTTCAGTCCCATTGATCTAAGCCTAATGGGTACCCAATTCCAATAACACCATGTCAGTGACAAACAAACAACTAGCCACCACATACATCCTTCATGAGTCATGACATATACCTAAGCCTAATGGGTACTAAGATCATCAGCAAGAAACCAAGGATCATAATGAAACACAGGCTACTCACCAGCTGGACACAGCTGAGAGACAATAGATGCAGAGTAGTTCAACTTAGCCAACAAATAGCATTACAATTCTTAGACAGTTCAAAGAATATCAAGATATTTTTCAAGTCAAATATACAATGATCAGATGTTGCTGAATGTCATGATGTGATTGTCAGCCAAATCTCTATAAACAGCATATGCCAATCCACATGCTCCATTGACATTTTAGCTCATTTACTATATTACCCAAGAATTTAACAAAGTTATCTCCCCATAGTAGCATTCAAGACATCACGAGATATGTAATTGCACATAGTCTTGATATAGGTAATTTAAGTATGCTAGTACAAAATTATAAGTGATTTGTACCCATGAACCCTTAAAAGTCGCCGTTGTTGGGCTGTTCCACAAATAGACAACAAAGAACAAAGACTCCCCCGCCGAATCTTCACCTGCTGCCCCTTCTTCAACCCATCCAATGCAAAATTCACCTCATCCACGTGCTCCATCATTTCCCCAAATTCCTGAGCTTCCATCAACGTAGAGGTAACAACTAAATCCCCTAGTCCTACCTCCTCAGTTTTAACCTTCTTCTTATTCTTCTTATTTTTCTTCTTCTTCGTCTCCAACACCCCGTTCTCTTCTTTACAATTTTTCTCAGGATTTCGGGAAACCTCATCAAAGTCCCAAGAAGTCCTGCTCACCCGGCCCACTCTGTGCTCTGAAATCTCCAATTCACGCAGCCCTAAGGATGAATTCCAGCCGCATGCATCAGAACCAATATCCTCCAGCTTGGGTTTCCAAGAACCCCCATTTTCAGAAAACCCAGAGCCACCATTCTCCACGCTCCGCCTTCGTGGTAAAACTGAAATTTCCTCCAACTCCTGCGAAGAATCGTACTCGAAAAGATCACAATCGATTTTGTTGACCTTTCTTGGCTCCTCCAAATCCCCATCGGAAATCTCCACCCCGGGATAATCCTTCGACTCATGAGAGGAACTCAAACCGTAAGGCTCCGAATCAACGCCGCTCACCTTCACTTTCTTCCGTCTCAACGAACCAGCAGCATTTCTTGAGGGCAAAATCGTCAATTGCCTCGGCTCCTGCGATGAATCGAAACTGTAGGGATCGGACCAGTGACAGTGAGCGGAGTCCTGGGACGAAAATGTAAAATTGAAAACATCTTGGGGGCATTCCTGGGAAGGAGACTCCGAAACGACGTCGGAGTAGCTCCTCGTCAGCCCTCTACTTCGCCGGCCGTATGTCCTAACTATCATGATTTTTCTTTCTGCATACGAATCAAGAAATGGTATCGGAGAATTACAACGGGAAACAAGTAAGGCAATGGCTCACCCTCTGCACTCCGCTTCGACGATGTTGCTGAACAACGGGAAAATGGAAATTTGAAGGATGAGTTAACAGAATTTTCGGACTCAACTAAATTTGAAATGGAATTAAGATTTTACTGATACGGAGAGATACAAAAACAAAATTTGATGCTGGGGGTATTTTGGTAACCCATTATATCTTGATGGAAGATGAAATCGCAGCCGTTGTCGTTATCTTTTATTAGGTCCGTCTTTCGGATTTCTAACCGTTGATTAACTAGCTACTCATTTCTTACCTTTATTACCCTTACCCTTAATTTGGTTTAATTGCCAATAAATACACAAATTTTGCCAAAATTTTGATTTTTAATCAAAACTAATATTTTGGTCAAAAAATAATATGAGCTTTACAAAATTTTGGAATTTGACAATGTTGGGATGCCTTGAATTATTCTCCCGGTCCGCACTATCTTCCGCTTCGCATACGGGGGTCTCGCTGACCGTATGGTCTTAAAGATATGTAATCTGTAATTCGAAAACCCTAGCCTCCATAATGAAATATATTTTCCTCTTTGCTCGTGGACGTAGCCAATTGGTGAACCACGTAAATCTGTGTCTTCTTTACGTTTTTGTTTTCTGTTTGTTTGCTCTTTAATCCTATTCCGTCACAACAGACGATATAACAACGAGACCATAGTGCATTATTCTGACGCATAATTTTTATTTTTCGATATTTTTGATATTTTAT
This sequence comes from Salvia sclarea, assembly GCA_036873715.1. NCBI lineage: Eukaryota > Viridiplantae > Streptophyta > Magnoliopsida > Lamiales > Lamiaceae > Salvia > Salvia sclarea. The sequence goes on from JAYJMF010342028.1 coordinate 9,127, forward strand.
TCATTTTAAATTCCAACAATAAATTTTAAATATTGCATACCGACGAGACGAGATTACCGTGCAATATTCCGACGAGGCAACCATGCAACACTCCAATGAGATGAGACAAGACTATCATGCATTGGGGAAAAATAAGGACGAGACGAGACTATAGTGCATTATTCTGACGAGACAACCATGTGACATATAGACGAGACGAGACTATAGTACCGTCTTTCTGACGAGACAACCATGTAGCGTATCGACGAGTCGAAGACAAGACGGGACTACTGTGAATTAGAGGCTACCATATAGTGTACCGACAAGGCGAGACGATACTATCGTGCATTGGAGGCAACCAAATTGCATATCGACGAGACAAGACTACCGTGTAGAATTCGGACGAAGCAACCATGCAGCGCTCCAAAGAGGTGAGACGAGACTCCAGAAATCGATCAATATATAGTTTTAAAATCCAAAGATTGCGCCACATCATCCCAAATCCCACTAGAACTGCTCCATTATTATTTTTTTTTCTGAATTTTCTCATGTTTTCAAAAAATTATATTAAATTTATATATATACTATATATGTATATTGAAACAAAAAAAAATGGATTTTGACAATAAACAACTACTATTATTATTATAAAGATTTGAGTAAACTAACTTTTAAATAAAAATAAATACAAATCATGATATAAAATGAATTCCGTCGAATTTCGACGGGTAACAACCTAGTAAACCCCAAAAGGAATTGCGATGGTTTTGCCTAATTCAGAGATTACTATTGCAGGATATCTATCTATTAAAAATTTACTATTGCAAATCCTTAAAAACTTTTACAATGCTCAATATATACCTTCGAAATTTTTTTCTACACTGCACATAGTCGTCGTTGCATTCATGAAAAATATAAATAAAATTTATTAGTATTACTATTATCATAAGTAGTTCAATCAACAAATAATTTTTGTAGACAATTGTATATAAATAATTTTTGTATTATGATACTTCTTTTTTATACGGTTTAATTATGATAACTATTATAACATAGTCATTAATTATTTATTAAAATTTGAAATCAATATATAGAGCCACCATCCCAAAAAATTAGTTTAGCCACAAGCTGTGTATTGCAACCAAAAGTAAAATTTAATCAAATTATTGATTTAAGCAAAAAAGAAAAGAAGCTTTTCTTATATTTCCCATGCAGTTATGCAAATCATGCCTTTCTTATGAAAAATTTTAACTTATTTCGCCACCACAAATAATTGAACAAAATTATATTTATTTGTTTCTTATCCTCTCATCTTATTCTTACCACCTACAACTATTTGTGCATTAGTTGGACTTCAATTTTTCCTTAAAATACTTTATATAAAACAATAAATTACCAGATGAAGGTTGTAACTAATATAAATAATAATACTATATATGCACGGGTGGAATATTTTTATCATATCATATTTCTTCATCTCAAAAAAAGTTAAGTGAAAAAATTAAAGAGCCTAGTAGAGCATCGTAGATTCGTAGCTCGCCTTCAAGACCATACAGTTGCAGCGTTGTTGAGTTGTTAATCATAGTCATCATTTTTCAGTAGCTATTGAGTTGGGGGAGAGGAACAGGATCATACTAAGTTTGCATTTTATATATACATATATATGTACTGTACATGCATTACAATAATAATATATTTAATTTTAACGCCATTTTATTCGTTGACAACCCATCAATTTTAATGCTACTATTGTTTTACATGCATGGTAATACTCTCAATTGTAATACACACAAATATTTATATTCCAAAAACCTATTCACTGATGCAAGCTATAAATTGGTATATGCACGGCAACACACAAAAGTTAAATTATCAATTAGCCGATATTGATTAACAATATCAATGGACATAATTTAACCAATTTCCAACTATATGTGCAGTAACAAAAAATTAAAACACTATAGATTCCTTCTGTTAATTTGAGGCAACAATTATACATTCTATTGTCCTATATTAACTCAATATCTTATGACTCTAAGAAAAACTCAATCTCTTATGGAAAATGACGTTAGAGTCATATTGAAAATTTCTTGCAATTTGCAGACTTTTTAACAAATATCAAAATCTCCAAGTAAATTATTCGAACAATTTTTTTTCCTAGAATATAAATCGAACACCCGTACCATATAGAAGTTCACTGCAAAACCTCGTAATCCCCAAGTACTAATGCTCTCGTATAATATAATTTTGTAAGACATATTGCAAAACATGTGCATAAGTGCCCACATAATCAATATATTTCACTTGTTTTCAGGATTCTTAATGTCTTCCTCATTTTGTAAAATCTCAACTAAACATATGAAGCACCAAACAGATCAAGATATATGGATAAATTCTACAAAAGAATTGTATAAGCATAAAAATCTCAATGATCCGTTTGTTGAAACACCATGACAATAAAATATTGATATGCTACAAACTCATATGAATTAATTTGCTTAATTCCTACAGGAGCTTTCTGATTTATATGTGGATGGACTATAGCAATTGTCAAATGTAATGTGATATTAACTGGAGTATCTTAATCTCTTACGTGCGTTAACATAATTTACAATAGTATATTCATATTATATGACATCAATCAAGGCATGCAACATGATAATAAAATATTATAATGGTGAATTAGTCCATCAAGCTTTTAATGTTGTCAGCTGTTTACTTTATCATCAATTCCCTAAGACATGGTTTGTAATTAGTAGTAATAATATTGAATATGTATTTAATTAAAATAATATAAAAATGGAAAATGAAATTACTAGAAATAGATTCCGGAAGTATTATTATATAGTATATATAGATATAGATATAGATAATAGATATAGATGGATGTGGACCATGTGGTAACGGTTTTGGGTTATGTATGTGGCAACGTAAAGCTAAAGGTGTTCGAACGAAAAAAATTGACGCGTAGTGAGTTTTCTTTTATATATATATAATTTTTTAAAATCTTTTTGTGTGCAGAAAATGGAACTGGATCTAATAAGAAAAGTATTTTTTTGTTGTCTTTTATTTTATTATTTTAATTGAAAAGTTGTATATGAAAGTATAATCTTGCTAACTCTCTCAACATAAGCATACGGATGGAGTATGATTTTATTGAGCGATTTTTATAAATATACTTCATCTTTTAACTGCTTGACATTTGAAAAGTAACAATGTATCTTTGAAGTTGAAGAATCTCCAATGACAGTTTCTTTTTTTGTTTTAGTGGAGTTACATTGGAATTATTTGCACACTTTGTATGATAATAAATATAAATAATTATAAAGAGGAAATGTATAAAAATAACCATTTTAAGATAATAAAAATAAAATTTGCCTGTTAATATAAAAAGATAAAAAATAACCTTTTATTTCACGAGTTGCACATGCAAATTCGTGAATTGATGTGTAAAATGCATCATTTCACGAATTCGCATCTGCAAATTCGTGAAATGGTGTTTTTACACTTCATTTCACGAATT
>JAYJMF010342059.1:0-12621 GCA_036873715.1 Salvia sclarea
TGAATGGAACGAACCCTTATTAATAATTATATAATTAAACTAAAACATATAAAATTAAAATTGACGAAAAAATATTTTAAAAAATAAAGAAAAACGAATGTGGTACATAGAGTGGTACACAAAATGTGGTACATTGAATCTCATCCCCTCCCTCCGTTCCATCCATAATGTCCCATTACTTTTAGGCACAAAAATTAAGGAAATAAAATTGATGAGTGTAAGATGGTGTGATCCACATGGGGTTCACATGCTTTTATGTGTATTTTTTTTTTACTAAAAAAAGGTATGAGACATTATGATAAAACAAACAAAAGAGGTAAGTGGAACATTATAAATGGGGGGAGTATATAAGTAACCCACTCAAGGTTCCTATATCGGATGATGATTTCACCTATATAAATGAATTTCTTAGAAAGGGACAATATATAAATAATTAAAAAAAAAAAGACACTAGCGCAGGTAGTATAGTGCTGATGATAGATCAACGCTCTATATCATCATGCAAAGACGAATTAAAAGTATTTTGGACAAATAAACGAAATTTAACGACAAAGTTAATCTTTATTAGCATCCCATCCGAAACCCTAGATTGATGAACATATAATATTCGGACATGTTTAATAAATCCAAAGAAGGGAGAAATGGAAAAAGTGCAGAACAAAAAGAGAGAAATTGCTGGGCGCATTAGCAGCAGACAACATGGGCCCCACCCCACCATCATGACTATCTCCATCGCCACCCGCCATTACATTATCTCCCCCAATACCCCTTTCCATCTCCCTCTCTCCTTTGCTTAATTAATTTCTCTCTCAACAACACTTGTTACTCTCTCTCTCTCTCTCTCATCTCCTCTTTGTGATAATTTGTTGGTGCTTTTGTTTATGCGATGGAGCCATCTCTGGGCTTACTTGGCGGCGGCGGCGGCGGCGGCGGCGGATTGATGTGTGAGAAGATTAATGAGAAAGACTACATGGGAATGGGGAAGGAGGAAGAAGCTGAGCTTGAGCTGGGATTGGGATTGAGCCTCGGAAATGGGGCGGCGGAGAAAGGGAGGAACTCATGTGCATGGGGTGAATATGGTCGGATTTTGACGGCTAAGGATTTCCCAAATGGATTTGCTTGTGGTAGAGCTGCTGCTGCTGGCGGCGGCGGCGGCGGCGGCACTAAAAGGGAAAGAGGCGCTGCTGATGCTAATGCTGTTGATCAAGGATCTGCTTCTGCTTCTGCTGTCAGGTATAACTTGCATGCCTACTTAATTCTTCATTTTTTATTTTTTTTAATTACTCTAGGATTATTCTTTTTCTTTTTTTAATTATTTATATGGTGTTATTTGGTTGATTTTTGTTTTTGCATTAGAGAGCTGCCAGGTTCCGATTTGCCAAATAGATTAGATAAAGTAATAATATCTGATCTCTACAGAATTTAATTCCTTATAGATTTTTTTTTTTTGCTTTTGTTTGAATTGAATGGGAATAAGGGAGAATTGTATATAATTTATTTAAATAAGTCCTACCTTAGCTGGGGTTGGTAATCAATTCTTTATGTGTAGTTTGGTATTGGGAAAGTTATTCTTCTTTGCAATACAAAAATAATACTATAATTAATGTTTGTTTGTTTTGATTCGGTGCACACGAGCAACTTCTTTAAAATTTTCTTTCGTGTTATTAATTCAAATATTTAATGTAAAAATGGTATTCCTTTTCACTTATGAATTTGAGCTCATAAGCGTGAAGAGGAATTATCGCACACGAGTTGCCTAATTTTTTGTTCTCTTGCAAACCTAATTTTTTATTGGCTTATATTATTTGGAAACAATTATGTAAATTATAGTGCACGCGTGATAGTGGCCATGGGTCTCTACTTTCTACTGGCTAGTCACTGAAAATTGAAAATGGAAAATATAAAAAAATAATATTATAATGATATCATTAGTGTTTCCAACGAACGACAACATAAAACACCATCCACTTTCTTTTCCTTCATTCTAAAAGCCCATGATAGCTCTTAGTTGTCTTAATCCATCTAATAATAATTTGGCATTATGTTTAGATTTACTTTCTCTTTTGTCATCCCTTTTAAAATTATTATGTCTTCTCTAATTTGCTTTTTGCATCATTTCACCCAACCATTGTGCCCAAAAAGAAAGTTGTTGTGGAGCTAGCACTTCTTTTAATATCCCTTTACTTGAATCATGCTCTGTCTTTACTTCTTTTCAAATAAACTCTGTTTTTACATAGTTTATATTGATGTTGTTAATCTTGAATTAACTAATTAATGCATGCTAATAAAGATTCAATTTTTTGTTGAAGCAGTCAGGTTGTTGGGTGGCCTCCCATAAGGTCTTACAGGTTGAACAACTTGTTCAACCATGCTAAGGCTTCAAATGCTGTGGAGGAGAAGGGAGCCGGGGCAGACGAGAGCGATGAGAGCTCGAAGAAGAAGATCAACCACGGAGGCGACAAGCACGACGCTGGCCCCATCAAAGAGAGGGGCAATCTTGGATTTGTGAAGGTGAACATGGATGGCTTGCCTATTGGGAGGAAGGTTGATTTGAATGCTCACAAGAGCTACCAAACTTTGGCTAAGGCGTTGGAGGAGATGTTCTTCAATCCGTCTCCATCGACCCGTAGGTTTTCATGATTAAATAAGCTTACAGATTAAGTTTGTAGTTGTTGATCATGTTTGTCTAAGACCTCTGCACTTGAAATAATCAGGTGGAGGAAAAGAACAAGCTGTGCAGCCTTTGAAGCTTTTGGATGGATCGTCGGAGTTTGTGCTAACGTACGAGGATAAAGAAGGCGATTGGATGCTTGTGGGAGATGTTCCGTGGGGGTACGTATTTTAGATTTTTTGGATTGCATATATAGATTAAGTATTTGAAGGACATAATATAATTTAGACTAAAATCATAGATGTATCAAAATATAACCCGAGTTTTGAGAAGTGAAGGTGAATTGAAGCTAACATATCATGACTATTTCTTCGTCGAAACAGGATGTTTCTCAATACTGTTAAACGACTCAGAATCATGCGAACGTCTGAAGCCAACGGACTCGGTATGTACATGCATCTTCAACCCTCAATATCATTATATATGGTTCCATATATCTTGATTTCTAAATTAGGAAATATATATGGCATATGTTTACAGCTCCAAAGTCTCAAGAAAGGAATGAGAAGCAAAAGGGCAAACTAAACTAATATAGAACTACTGCTGTTGCTGCTTCGTCTCTCAAAGTTGTAACTGCTTGAAATGGGGAAAAAAGAGCTACAGATCATGTTTGAGTCTTTTTTCATTTATTTATTTTATTTTCCTATAATTTTTCTTGATTTTCTTTTGATTTGAGGGGCTGCATTTATAGTCCGCACCCTCACTTTTTTTTTTCACGTACTTTTATATATCTTGTAGAATTTGTGAAGGTCTTGCTGTCTGTCACTGTCACACACCTTTTACTGGATACATTATTCTCATAACTTATGTATATATGAGAATGCTTAAGAGTCTTACTTCATTTTCAATATTCTTCAATTCTTTCGGTTGATTCATTTTTGAAAGGAAGTTAATGATACTTGTGTTTGTCATATATATCAAGAATTATTGATATCAATCATTACAAAGAATTGTTATTAAATTTCTGTAAACTATTGGAAGAAGCCCGCAAAAGCAACTCTCTGTGATATTTAAGTGCTTGCACTCCCATATAATTTCATTTATGTTTATATTTATTTATTTTAAAAAAATTAATCAAATTTGGTGGACTTTTTTTGTTATATTTATATATTATTACAATTCAATTTAAAGATATAGAATAGCTAAGAATTTACTATTAGAATTATAGTATCTTGTTATTTTGTTATTACGAGAACATGAGAATATTTGTATTCAACGTATAAAGCAACTACATTCGCAATGAAAATTATTTGCGTTGAACAAAATCAAAAAATCGCGCCTCTAAGATTCAAATCCAGATCTGCATTAATATTCCGCCAAGGGAGATGCATTCACCATACATTTTCACGTTCACACCTTTAGAAAGGTTCTCATTTGAACTTTTCCCTATAGTCTGAATACAACGTGTTTGGTGTATTGGAAAACGTTGGACATACTAACTTTGTCCGGGATTGTGACGTGTTCGCTAGAAAATTTCATCTACCCCGAAGCCCGCAATTGAAGCAAGGCCCGTCCCTAAATGTATTGTACACGTGTGATTAGAAACCACCAAAAATGAGCGGATTCAAATAATTGGAGATGAACAATAGCTAAAATTAAAATTCCGCATTTCCTCTTTTGCCCTCCAATACATCGAATCCAACAACATTTTTCAAAAAATTTATCAGATTTTCACGTCAACCTAACCTGCTCGTTGTTTCGCTCCGACGCCGTTGAACGGCTGACCGGTGGGGGGAGAAAGGCCAACATTATCGCTGGTGTCGAAGAGTCGCCTGCGAAGTTTTATCAGAATTGTCTCTCATGTATTGCCCTATTACGTTATATTTCATAGAATTAAGTTTTTTTAAAAAATTTAAATCTCAAAATGGCAGTTTCGTAATTTGCATACTCTTTAATCTCATGACTATAGTCTACCAAACATAGTGATTAGATTATAATTGGGTGTTAAATTAAGTTACCAAACAATGCATTAAGATTGCTAAAAACACATTTTCCTGTCTCCCCTAATTACTTTAATCCTATCCTTCCATTTCCTGTCCAGGCTACCAAAAATGGCCATAAGCGGAATATATTTATCTTCTGTGATTCCGAATATGGTAACTAAAATCTATATGTTAACTGAATGCTTTTAAAGTGGTATTGACTCTCATTAAATAAATTTTGTGAAGAAGCAAAAAAAAAGTTGTGGAGGATGAATTTAGAAATCGATAATAGACGAAATTTAGATGAGACAAGGTCTCTTAATCTCGTTTAGTTTGGATGTTTCTTAATTTGAGCATGGTGTTGGCAAAGTCACAAGCATTGATGAACTACCATGATGACTTCATCAAAAATTAATTACATAAATCTTTTCCAAGAGAATGAATCATTTTGCACGAGACACAAATCATTCATACTGGTTATAGACATGGGAAACATTCATCATCTTGTTACACCAGTTGCCTGTATTGGAATTAATCATCAACCTAGCTTCCTTTTTATTTTTCTTATTTCTTTTCTTTCTTTCTCCCCTAATAATGGTGCCCAAAATCAGCTCAAACAGTCCCACTAATTGTGTTCCAAAACTTATACTATCTTAATTATATTCATATTCATTATACAAATTCCTCAAGAACTCATCTAAATAAATTCACGAAAAAATAGATTCACCATGAGCTCAAATTTATTTGCATCTTAACAGATGCATTATCCACTTTCTCCGGCACTCGACATTATAAGTCTTGAGGCAAAACTGTATCTCACACTCAATCTAGCAATTTGCTAAACAACAGCAGCTACATAAAATCAACCATGATTTATCGTTTGAATTCAACTGCGTTTGATACAAATGAAGACAAAGCAACAACGGAAATTGTCCGAAGGCACATCAAGACTAATTTCATTGATATCTGTTTATTACAATAGAGAAGCAGAAGACTCGAAAAAAGTGCGTTTCACTCATTACGTCTACACTACAAGTTCCAACACGTCACACAACATGTGAATCAGCAACGGCGAGAATTTGAGGTGGCTCAACCCAGAAGCAGCATTCAGAATGTAGAACTAAATTGCGAAAATCTTCCTACAGAAATTCTCGTGGATCAGTGACGAAACCAGTCAATGCAGAGGCAGCTGCCGTATATGGAGAAGCTAGATAAATCTGCCCTTCTTTATGGCCCATACGTCCGGGGAAATTCCTGTTTGTCGTTGAAACACAGACCTGCATTTTACCAATATCGAGCAATTTAGTAGCTATATTCGAAGTTGTAAGTTATCTTACACGCTGCAACAGAAAAATGACAACATATGCTAGATATATATAAATCTCTACTACGTCAAGATTAGAAATCATAAGAACTGCGATGTATCAATCTAAATTAAGCCAAAAAAAACTTTACTTATTCAGTCTTTTCTTTCTGAAAAAATTAATACCTAATACACTATCGCCCGGTATAAATTATTTGCTTACTACACTTGTTTAAAGAAAACAATAAACTAGTGGCATTCTTCCTTTGAGACCAAACATATTACTCTTTAGGTCAAGCTAGTATATACTGTTATAAAACACAATAGTACTTACCTGAGCTTCATTCATGCGTGCATACGTGTCTCTTGGTCCTCCCAAACAAGCACCGCAACTGGGGCTCGCAGGTGTATCGCATCCAGCTTCCTCAAATATCTGTGAGCAAGTTTTCCCGCCTGATCCTGGGACTGGAAGGCTATACACATCCATCCAGACCTGAGAAAACACATGTAATTTAGATACGAACTATTGACTGTTTGGACTTTTGACCCAATTACCTTCGACCAGTTCAGGAACATGGGTAATTTAGAAACCTTACCTTCTGCGTGGCTGGAACTAGGAAGGTTGGGACTTTGACCTTTTTACCCTGTGAATCAGCAAAATATGTATAAGTTCAAGAAAGTTTTTGCATCACAGCTACAACTTTCTACTAATCACGTGTGCACAAATTTATTTCGCATGAGTCCAAGAGCACAAATAGATAATCTTTGGCACTAGCATACACCAAATTAGAAAGGCTTTAGATAATAGCGGACTAATGAGATTTTGAGTTTCCATGGGAGATGCATAACAAGATCTCAATTTGAGATCACAAAACTGCATGGGTACTAAAATAATAGTCAGCCATAGTTCTTACCGAAGCAAGAAATACTTTAGCAGCTGCCATGAAATCTTCTGTTTTCCCACCGGTACAAGATCCAATATATACCCTGTCAATTTTCACATCTTTGCATTCTCGGGCTAAAGCACGATTGTCGGGTGAATGAGGCTGACATCCAAAAATTATTAGTTAGTGGTTGCATTACAGATATCAAAGATTTTAGGGTAAAAACTAAGGATATCCAACCATAACTTTCCAGATTTTTCTTTTCTTTTTTTTAAAGTCCTTCAATAAATTAGCAGAAGATCCTCATGTTAACAACTAAAGTATTAAACTATTAATCTACAACAATAAATTAGTAAAACCTACTTTTGAGAGATGCAATTAATTTAACTAAATTTATCATATTTATCAAAAAAAATTAAGGAACAAAAAGATTGTAATCATTCGACAAATTTTACTTTTTTGCTAACAATAATCAAGTGTAAGGGATACAATCGACAAATTAAGTATTTGATATTGTTAACCGGGAAGGGGGTAGGGGAGACTGTGCAAGCACTTAACATGTCGGTTTAGCTATAATTTTCACATGTGTTCTCAAATTGTTTTGGAAAAAACAGAGGGCAACTATTTTCTTTTTACACATCATTTTATCATTACAAAAGAACTAAAAAACACACTCCAAGATGAAAAGAGTTGTTTCTCTACAAGCATCTTTCATTTAAGAAGGAGAAAACATGACTCAGAGGAACATTTTTGTCTATAACGATAAATTTCCTAAGAGGCTATAAAGACAAACAATGGGAAAAAAACTACTCACCTTAGCCACCAAAGGCTCGAGCTTTGAGATATCAAATCGGTACTCTTGAAGAAATCTAATTAAAAGGGAAAAAAAATTCCATGTAAGCACCCAAGTTTACCAGAAAGAAAAGGCATGATGCAGAAGACATCATATACAGAAGTAACAGGAGGCTACCTGGCTCCTCCATCGCTAACTACTGGTTCAAATGGCAAAGATGTCTTGTCCTGATAAACCAAATAAGTAATTTCACTATCAAAAAATAGGAAAACAAAACTATAATTAGATGTTCTCGTCCCTTGAAGTTTTCAAAAGGTTTCAACTCAAGGAAACTCGAACCAGCATGTATATTTATTGTTCACATATACACAAGGATTGGTAGCTTTGCGCAATTTGTGAGCCCTGTGTGTTTTAGTCACATGACACCCACTAAGATCACAGAATTACTAACCTCAAGGTACTTGTAAGTGGTAGCATCAGCAGGGACAACACCATTCTTTCCCCCAGCTTCAACTACCATGTTGCACAGCGTCATTCTTTCTTCCATCTTCAGCAAAAACGTAAATTTAAAGTTGCAACAAGAACAAATCATACTGACAATATTTTTTCTCAAGAACATATATATTTACTGAATGGTGAGAGATGCACTTACTGTCAAACTTTCAACGGTAGAACCAACAAATTCCATTGCTTTGTATGTTGCACCAGCAACTGAAATTTCACCAATAATCTACAAAATACGCAACAGATACATCAGTACATTGTCTTCTATATTTGAGCGCAAAATGCTTTTAGCTCAGACATACTTACTTGCAAAATTAAATCTTTTGCGAGCAGATAGTCAGGCATTTCCCCATCCATTACAAATCTCAAAGTTGGAGGCACCTGCAATACATTAACAAGAAATACTGACCACTACATACGTGGATAAAGAAGCATCTAAGGCGCATAGAGTTCATCTTACGAACAGTCATATGTCCACTAAGAAAATGACTAAAAATCTAAGTGATGAAGCCAATATGTTTGCCAATGCGCAATAGCAAAGCAATGGTTTACAAAACAAAACAGGGGTGCTTCCAAATATGTCATTTTAGAATGTCAGATATACCTTAAGCAAAAGCTTTCCAGTACCCAATACGAAACCGGCATCTGTGTTTCCAATTCCAGTAGCAAACTGACCAAATGCTCCAGCAGTACATGTGTGAGAGTCAGTACCCAGCAGGACCTAGGAGCACAATACAATATTACAATTCATAAGGTATTTGGGCGAGCAATATTGAAAAATATAGGAACTAGAGCAAAATACCATATTTGAATGACCACATCCTATAAAATGCAAAAACTGTAAAGATAAGAAAGAAAATATACATTTACAGCTTGTTTTAACTCAATCCATAATTAACAAACATACCTCTCCAGGTCGGCAATGACCTTCTTGGGCAAGAGCCACATGGCACACACCTTTGTAATCAGGATTAGCCTAAAATATATGAGAAGATAAAATGTGAGTCAGTCTAACTCAATAGGTTTATACAAAAAGTATATGAGAGGATAATAAGTTCGAGCAACTAGCAAAGTAGCCATACCTTGAAATTTCCAAGATCTTTAATGTCGTAGAAGTACTTAATATTTTGCTCGTTACAGAAATCCCTCAAGATGTCTACATTGCGATTTGCTCGTTCATCAGCTGTGAAGATATAATGATCAGGAATTATAACAACTTTTTCACGGTCCCACACCTACAATAGCAAATACCAAGCAACAAAAAAAAGTCAGATAAGCACACCAAAAATGTGCGACAGCACTTTAGAAAGGTGTAAACAGCTGACAACAAAAATTAACTGCACATGTAGACAATGTAGGCAAACTTGTCCATTTTATTGAGAACAGCGTACACGTTGGAGAATAGAAATACTAAGTTTTTTCAAAATCATGAAATATCACCAAGACATGAGGCACTAATCACATTCACCCAAGGAACAGACCACCTAAATTCAAATATGACAAAGAGGATGCAGATATGGCATAGGGGACATGGCCACAGACGTGGTACTCCTTCAACAAATACAGGAACTCTGTCCAAGAACCTCAATTTATGGAGTAATGTGTATTAACCAAAAGTTTCTTAAGTCGAGCCTCATTGTAAGGCTACCAAATTCAATTTTATTTCAGTTCCAATACAATCACATGACATAAGAATGCAGGTGGTTAACCTAGAAGTCCAAATAGAAATGCTAAGATTCGCTAAATCCAACTCTACAAAACGCAAGGAAAACAAGCTCAAATGTCTATTTCAGGCATTGAGTCCATAATTTCACTATGTTCCAATAATTCTACAATTACCAAAGAAGCTTTGTACATCAAAAACTCAGAAACACAGCACATGGAGATTATTTGAGTGAGAAAAGACTGCTGTTTAATAAAATACCTTTGCATTTTGGCCGAATTCTTTCTTGAAAATACCAATGGAGCCAGGGCCACAAACATCATGTGTCATCAAAATATCCACGTTGACCCACGCATTCTCACCGGGAACCAATTGGGATTTCTCTGAAGCCCTTGCCAATATCTTCTCAGTCATCGTCATCCCAGTCTTAACCTGCAAATTAATCCAATATCCCAAAAACCCGCCATCAATATCAGAAACCATCTTCATATAATCTGAACTCTACCATAAGAAAAATAAAAATATAAAAGAAGCAATTACCGCCCCCGTCGTCGACGGTTTGCGCTCGGATTGCTGGGGCGCCATTACAGAAACTATTTTCTTGGAAGCCCTTTTCTTGGAAAGCTGCGCGGAACATGGAAATGAAGGCTGGGTGCAGAAAGCTGAAAAGCCCACATCTTTCTGCAAATACAGAAATGAGGGAAATTGCAGAAATGCATTGATTAATTGAACGCCCCATAAAATTGGTAGGGAAGAAATGATCGGCAGCTAATTTTCGGAGCAAAACAAACCTTGTCGGCGAGGAATGAGGAGGTCGGAGCTACAGCAGATGAAGCCATCTGATGTTGTCTGAACAGCAGAAGTCGGCCTCAGAGTGTGGAAGAAGAGGAATTACACAGTTTGTGGATTGCTCGTCCTATTAATTTGCCAGTTTTTATTTTCTTTTTCTTTTTTCTCCTTTTCCAGTGTTTTCTGTGGCGGCGGCTGCTTGTGCTTGGCAACAATTAAACGAGTACTATTAATTGATAAACGGAATTAATTAATTCTTACTGTGGGGTTGTTGGATTTCGTTTTCGCTTCTCATTTCCACCTCTGATATTTTATACTCCTGGTTTGCTGTTGGAAATTAATATTTTGATATGGAGTATATTAAATTGGTAAAGTATATATTTTGTGATAAACGAAAATCCAAAGTGTTGCAAATAATCTCTTATCATAGATTATGCACAACAAACTTATTGTATTTCAATTTCATTATCTGAATTTTACACAATGACTTCCTTTGCTAGTTGATGTATTCAAGTGGGTTTATCTCTCTTTAATATTATACTCATTAAAAATATTATAAAATACGAGCTAGTTAAGTTACCAATTTCGAGATGACTAAAACCAATAACTATTACAATTTCTCACTTATAAAAGATTTCAAATTTAACGAAAAATAGATTGGAAATTAAAATTAAAAGTTGAATTAAAACGACATCGTAACACCTCTAACTAAAGAATATACAGTAGCTAGCTTAGCTACAAATAAAAGTTGATATATGTATAAATACAACAACCAGAGATAGAAAATGATCTTGATAATCAATCTTCTTTGAACGAGAATGCAAGCGTTTAAGCTCAAGTCGTGCCGTTTCCTCTCTTCTCATATATCGGCCAATGAAGGAGTCGCCATCCTAATTAGTCTTTACTCACGAAGATGTAATGAACCCAAGAAATTTAATAGTGTAATTTTGTTGTAATTGGGTGTAATTTTAGTAGGAGCCAATGGAACATTAGATGCGAATACGAATTGCAGAAGGAGAGAGAAATTAAGAAGAAAGGATAGGGAGGAAAAAATATTTCTCATTACTTGCCTTTTTGGGAAAGGGATCATTGCAAATCAACTGCAAATCAAGTCACGAACTATTTTCTAAAATGCAATTATAACACGACTTTTGAATCTTTGCAATTAAATACCTAACCTTTCAATTTTTTGCAATTAAAATACGCCCAAATTTTTTGATGAAGGTATGGACTTAAAAATTTCAAGTCAATACGACGTCGTTTCTTTTAAGAGAAATCTGAACATTTTATTTTAAAAAATAGTATGGATCACCAGCCGTTCTCCACTTAAAAAAGAATATTGAACATTTCTTGCTCAATGAAACGACGTCGTTCCATACTTCTTTTTAAATAAAATGTTTAGATTTCTCATATAAGAAGCGATGTCGTATTGTCGTGAAGTTTTTAAGTTTACACGTCCTTTAGAAAATTTGGGCGTGTTTTAATTGCAAAAAATTGAAAGATTGTGTATTTAATTGCAAAAATTTAAAAGTCGTATTGTAATTGTATTTTAAGGCATGAGCACTTTATATATAGTGGTCCACTAACAAAAGCCCCAACAACAATTAGCAAAATAGCAATAAGTAAATTAAAACAAACTTTCATAAAATAAAGATAAAGCGCATTTCACAGCAGCGCCTCTTCTCAGCCACGTGGGTGATCGATCTTCAAAACGAAATTCTCTTTCTCGTTCTTCTTATTAGACCGGTGGCAGCAAAGCCCTCCAGAGCTTTGCTTAAAAATAACATATTTTAATATAAATTTTTGTAGAGCTCGCGGACTCTGCCTTGATGACCTCCATGTTGGAGGTCATCCTATTTTATATATATATATATATATATATATATATATATAGAGGGTGGGGATAAGATTCCTCCTGAAATTAGGATCTAAGATCAAAGCATACGTTTAGGATGGAGAAAGCATTATGTTATATGTGAGAAAGCATAATAATTGATTAAAGCATTATGTTGTATATAAAAAAGCATAATCGTTCAAAAGCATTAAGTAATACATACGAAAGCATCATCAATATGGAGAATCAATCTTGACC
>JAYJMF010342078.1:0-12616 GCA_036873715.1 Salvia sclarea
AAGGAATAAAAGAAGAATGCAAGGAATACAAAGGGAGATTGCAGAGATTATAAATGAATGTCAGAGGCTCATAAGCGCGAGCTGCTTGAGGAATGTGAAACTCACTCGTTTTGTGAATAGTAGGACTTAATAGCTGGTGGTTTTGGTTGTGTCTAGGAGCTGGTGGTAGGAGGTTGTGTTTGATGTGGTGTAATGGCACTTTTGTGCAACACTTGGTGAATAATAATATCTATTTACCAAAAAAGAATCAAAATGGTGTAGTATTAACCGTAGGACACAATTTCGGGATAGAGGATCCCACAATCCGATTGATTTTGGCCTTTTTGGGGGGAGATTTTATGCGGGGGAAGAGTGGCATATATGCAACATAAATATATTGTTAAGTTTTACCTTTATTTGTCATATTTAAATTTATTTGCACCAAAAGAAGTAGGTGTTTTGAGACTTTACGAAACACAAAATTGGGGGAAATTAGACGAATAGTTATTGATGCATACACAAAATGTGGTGTGTGGATATGGTGTCAAATAACGGCTATTTGGTATGTAACTTAACACTTTTTAAATCAAAATAATTTGTTCCCTCAAAACAAATTTCAAAATGCTTTCTATAAATGTTATTATTGGGAAGTGTATTTCTCATGTGTATTCTTATTAATTTTTATCTATTTATAACATTCTTACATATTTCAAATTTTGAAGATAGTTTTGAGTAAATGAACCGAGCCACTCGTGAGCTATTCTGAGTTCGACTAGTTAAACGATCCAAGCTCGAGCATGATAATATATATCCGGCTCATTAGCTCGTGAACAAATTCGTTAAGTGATTTAATTTAAATATATAATTATGTGGCCTATATTACATACTATAATTACTAATAATTGTATGTCTCTAATTAATTAATATATTATATAATTGTGATTAAAATAATCTATTTTCAAATGAAAATAATTAATAATTTAAAAATAATTACAAATTTAAAAAGCCTTTTGGGCTCGAATAACATAATATTCATAGACTTGTACGTGAATATTCATGAACAACAAACTAATACTGCTTGTCAGATATTACTCTATATTGAGAGTAAATAGTAGTTTTTTATCGCAATATTACATTTTATTGCTATAAAAATATTACTTTGATCTCTTGGATTTATTCAGTTTTTTATAGCTAAGAAAATCAGTTGTGAAGGACTTTTTTCAAGTGTGTGGCCAAAAATTGCTGTGAGAATGTTTTCAAATTCATCCCTATATAGCAAATTCATCCATTCATAGCCCAAACATTAATTAGTTATGTCACTTTGTTAATACCTCTAAATAACCAACTTGTTTAGTAAAAGAATTATTCTAGTCACCAAACAAGTAAAATTTCCACTTTAGATAGACAATTATGCCCTTTTAGAAAAATATGATGAGCTCGCAGGGCAGTTATGATGCGAAACTAATACCAATTTCGCGTCATATCAAACACATTCAAGATGTGTACATAATCATTTTTCTTCCAAACAATCCATCCATCAATAGGTCATCAAATGTAGAAAAGAATCAATGCTAGTGCAGCAATGATCATGACTAGAGAGGAGGAGGAGGCGGCGCAAGCTGCCCCGTTTTTGGCAATGACGACGCCCTTGCAGTCGAGCCCCGCCTCCCCTTCCTTGCAGAGGGAGGCAAAGAGGCCCGGCGGGTACTTCCCATAGAGGTTGACGTAGCTGAAGAAGACATCGGCGCAATCACTCTTGAGGTTGTTGATCTCATCCTTGACGGGGCAGAGCAACTGCTTCAACGGCGGGCAGCATCTACCTGCCGAGTAGTTTGGGCCCTTGCATTGGCTTGTGATCACTGTGTAGTTCATCTTCTCGAAATCCACGGGGCAACCTGCGGTTTTTTTGTCAGGATTCCCTCCATCTCAGAATAAGTGATCTCATTCGAAAATAGGGGCAAATTTTCTCATTTTACTAAATTATTAGGCCAAATAGTCAAATTTAATCTATATCCGATTAAATTTTTGATTACTTGAAAGTTGAGTAGAATCGTTGCAAATTTGACATGGACTAAAACAAGTTGCACAAAATTCTCATAATTGAATTTTTGCTATGTCAAGCAAAAATTCTCAACAATCCTAGTCACCTTTCACGTACATAGAAAATTAATTTGGGTATAAATTTACATACTTCTCAATATTTGAGAACAAGTTGATCAAAGTCTATAGATTGTGATAAAGGGGAAATGATGAATTTGGTAAATTGAACTTTTTTATTTTTTTGGGGCATAAAATTATGAAATATATCAAATTTATACACGAATAAAACTTTATTTCAAATAGAGCACTTATTCAGGGACCGAAAAATGCTAGAATGATTTAGTTGGTTTTCTGAAATAACATAGTATGATTTTAAAAGCTAACAAAATAGTTATAGACAAAAAGAAACTCAATATTTAGTGTTACATCTAACTTACAGCAGCTTACATTTAAATATGAACCAGCCATGAAAGGAGTTTAGATATATAAAAAGCAATGTGAGATTAAAAAAAATGAGGGAAAAAAAAAAAAAAACATAGAAAAATTCTTACTTGATTTCATCTGCAGAAGCGAACGAGCAATTGATCTGTGCGGTTCAAAAATCCCATCTGCAAAAAAAAAAAACATTAATCTCATGAACATTCATAAATTAAATTAAACCAATAAAACCAATTCTTGAAAGAAATAAATTTCTAAATCACGGGAAATATTGAAATATGAGATGAAACATCGTCTTCTACGTTGAATATATATAGCGTATGCATACAGCTAATAACACGACGTTTTATATATAAATTTATATATAAGAAATTAGAATTACTTGAAATGTGGGAAGAAGATGCAATGCCAACAACAAGGAAGAAAAGAAACAAATGCAGCAAGGATTTGTTGGAATCCATTGATGCCTTCTTCCTTCTGCAGATGGGATTTTCAACCGAATTTTCTGTGGATTCCTATTTTCTATTTCCCTTTTACTAATCAAATATTTTTTTGTGTTCAATTTTTTTCTTTGTTATTTTCTTTTTTTTTCTAAATTTGGGTTTGTGTGAGTTGGTGATTTTGGGGGAGAGGTTATGCAGGAGAAGAAATCGGGAGAAGAATGGCACATAATGCAACATAAATATATTTTTAAATGTTTATTGTTTACGTTAATTTGTCATGTTTTAATTTATTTTAATTTATTGCAGACAAAAGAAGTAGGTGTTTTGGGACATTACAAATCAGAAAATGGAGAGGAATAGTTATTGATGTATAGACAAAATATGGTGTATGAATATGTGTGTCAAGTAACGGTTACTATTTGCTATGCATTTAATTAAAAAAAATTAAATCAAAATACTTAGTTTCCTATAAACAAATTCAAAATGCTTTCTATATTTGTTATTAATGTATAGAAGTATTAATTAAAGTGTATTTTCACTAGTTACACATACACATTTAAAATTTATTTGTTTAGATGTAGATTGTCTCGTATACAAAGTTCTTTGAATATCACAAATAATTATTTCCTATGAACAATATAAAATTCGATCTGTTACAAATTTCGATTTGTGAAATCGTCTCCTATTGTATATTAATAAAGTGATGTTCAACTTCTCCATTTTTCACTTTTAGCCCATAAAAATAAATAAATAAATGAATGAACAAATAAATAAATAAGACCTCTAATTTACAATTAAAAAACACGCCAAGCATTTTCCTTTAAAGATTCTTTAATTAGTAAACTATTTCACCTGATTAAAAGAAACATAATATAGTGCTAAAAGCATTAGACAAAACTCAACTTTTTTTTTTTTTTGAGAAATTTAAAGGCAGCGTTGCGCTGAGACCTTTGGCCTCATACGTTAACCACTCTCGTTACGACAACACACCCAATTCTCTATTTTCAATCACTTTCTAATCTCATCTAATCCCCACATTAAACGAGCCAAAGCAACGCAACAAAATACGAGATTGAAACGCGATCAAGAATCAATTCCAGATATCCCAATTGTGCCTTTCCTTCCGAGAGATCGACCTGCCCCTACGTAGCCTCCGAGCAACGAGACCTTCGTACAAGACCTCCAACGCCTCGTCTATCGCCACCGCCTGCTTGTCCAATCCGAAGGGACTAAACTCCGGAAGCTGGTCGAGCTCGTAGAGGAGGCTGATTGCTGCGCCTGCAGTGCACGTACGATCCCAAGACGGCTGGGGTCTGAAATCACGTACCATAATTCGATCACATGATAAAACTCGAATCTCAAACTATTAAACATCGAAAAATAAAAAGGTGTGAACCATTTTACCTTAGTTTATGCATCACGGATGCACCGGTGTTGAGAGATATGCAACGCAGTTCCTTCCCCCATTCCGACTCAGCTCGATTCTGCACAAAATCAAGCCCGTTTACGGTCATAATTCAAGAAATAACGAAGACCTATCAACGTGGAAGACAACATGAATAAGGGAATATTATTAATGAGAAGAAATAAATGGTTTTCGAGATTATTTTGTCGATTTATTTAGCTCCATTAGTCGATCCATACCTGCAAACGCCTGAACATTGCGGCAGAATTGCTCCAAGTGCCATCGATTAGAATAAAGTGCATCATGTCGTCTTCATTTGCCTGTGTGACATTACGACACAAACTTTTAGCATATAACCGAAAGGTCTGCATCAATAATTGACGTAAAATAGACTGCATAATCACGCGGTCTATTTTCATAAAGTGCTCATCAATGTGTAAGTTTGTGTATATAGAAATGAGGCGTGTGAAGTTACCGGTTCTGCTTGGCTTTCTGGATTCGTCGAGCAGTCAACGATATCCTTAACAGATTCGGTCACTGCATTCTTATTCGGATAAAGACACCAAACCTTGTTTCTACCTGAAAATCGACATGGTGGAATCAAAGGAACGTTGCTGAAAATTCGCCAAAATTGGGGAAATTAACATTTGGAGATCAATAATTCACTCAATCCTTATTTAAATTAACATCTGGAGAAACTTATGATGATTAAAAAAAAAAAAAAAAAAAAAAACAACAACAACAACAACAACACCATAAAAAATACCGGCACGATTCAATTCATTCCACATCATTTCCTCATGCTCGGCTATGCCAAAGAGACACAAACTCGCAGCTTCAACGCCGAAGACTTGCCACAACAACTTCCCAGTATTGTTCTGTCTTAAGAAATCCTGTTAAAAGACGTAAAACAAAACATTTAAAGGATCTGTTTTAGATTAAATCACAAGGTTAAAACAAAAATCAATTGATTATAGCCCATATAGGGCAAAAGCAATCGAGGAACGGTGGCTCAAACCTTCGGGTGCATGTACAACCAGATACGCATTCTATGCCACAGGGAGCATGTTTTGAGTTTCGAACACACGCAATCTTCCGAGGGAAGCCAGCACTGCAATGTAGTTGAAAAACAACAAATAGTTAAGTAAACGAGAATGTACAACCAATTGAAAAGAGCTATTAAGTCAACTAAAGGAATTCGATCTTTAAAAAGAACAGAACTAACCAATTATATGTGCAGAAACAAAATGGCGTATGACAAAATTGATCGACTTTGTACCTTCTGACACAGATAGCCCCTACTCCCAAGCAGCCGGCAAGCTACTTGTCGAGCTGAAAAGAATTGGATTTTCTCTTCGGGAGTGTTTAGAGATGCGTATTTTGCACGATGCTTCTTGTCCTCCGCCACCCTGAAGCCTCCCTGCAAGCAAGCAAAGATGTCGATGTTAACGAGCAGACAAAAGTAACAAGCCTTTGGGTTATCGACTTTCAATGATGAATGACAACAGCGTGCTCACACAGCGAAAACCAATCATATCGTAAAGCTATGTGAAGAGTTTATACATGGAGATGAAAACAGCAATACAAATCTAAACACAGCTATGTTATCTAAGCAATCAAAATCATGATTCTCCCTCACTGAAAGCTCCTAGCCACGATATTGCCAATAATCTTTATACAATTGTTCATTGCACAAACACTCAAAGAGCACTCTCTTAGTAGTATACAAAAATCTAAAAATGAAAAATCTGGTTTCATAAACTAAGCATTCATGATCAAATCGATTTTTCCAGACATTTGATTTAGACAATACATCATTTAATATTTAAACTATGTACCTACATTGAAATTTCTTGAATAATTTTCAGAAATCTAAACGCAGAAACATTATCTAAGCAGCTAAAACCATGCTTCATTTTGGTTTTTCTTCACCGAAGCTCCTTGCCACGGCCCACGACATTGCCAATAATCTTTACACTAAAAAATGGCCTCTCATACTAGTAAAACAAAACCTAAAAATGGCAAAACCTCCATTCACAAACTAAGCATTGATGATCACATTCATTATCCATCCATTTGATTTAGACTAAGACAAAAATAAATAAATCGATTCCATTATCGCATATAAACTATATACCTACATTGATATTTCTTGAACAATGAATCTAAATTTGCGCCCCCAATTTATACAAATAAACAAAACAACAGAAATCCTCAGCACTCAAATCACCCAAAAAAAACACCAAAGAAAAGGCCTCTCTTACTAGTATAACTATGATCACATTTATTTTCCAGACATTTGATTTCCCACTATAACATTCAAACTATGTACCTACATTGACATTTCTTGAACAATGAATCCAAATTTGAACCCACAAAATACAAAACAAAAATCAAACACTACATAACACATAAACCCCAAAGCAATTTCACCACTCAAGTCCCCCAAATTAAAAAAAAAAAAAAAAAAAAAAAATCCAACTCCACCCCACAAAAAAAGATCCCCAATCTTCCCAAAAACCCTCTACCCAAAATCACTGCACAATCCAAAAAAAGCCATTTAAACCCAAAGCAGTCGCCAAAAAACTTCAATTTTCTCACCGTGAGGGCGCCGCGGTTGCCGCCGAAGGTCATGGGCGCGTCAATGTCCTTCTCCAGCAGCTTCATATCGCGGATAACTTGCTCCACCATCGCCGGCAGCGGCGATGCGGTGCCCCAGCCCTGCCATTCTTCGAGACTAATGGTTGTTTCATCAATTTCTGCAGCTGTGATTGCATCCGCTGACATTGAAGATTGGGGTTTTGAGGAAAAGGGTTTGCTCGCGACGTAGGAATAAGGAATCTTGCTGAAGTAATTGCAGGAATTTGGGGGGGAATCGAAGAGAAATGTCGCCTTTGAGCTGAAAAAGGCTCCACGACTAGAAATGAGCATTGTGAAATCTTTTTTCTTATTTTTGTTAATAGGGTTAAAAAAATTGAATTTCCTTTTTTTGGGAGCGAATGTAAGTGTTAAAAAAGGCACAATTTTATTTTTAATTTGGACAGGTAATTGTGGGCCTAGGCCCATCGACCCGGCCCGTTTAGATATATTATCTATTTTTTATATCGAGATAACGTTTTACAATTTGTAGCAAAGTAAACCTTCCTCAAACTTTAGATAAAACGATTATGTTTACGGTTCGATTTTATAGAAAATAATGTTACAGTTCGGTTAATAAATTTTATTGGTAGCAAAAACAGTTAGGGGAGGTGTTAAATTTGCTACAAATAAAAAATTAGATCTTAAATGCAAAGTTTAAAGATTAATCGACTTTGTAATAATACCCAAATGTTGGGGATTTAACCAGCAATCATCTTAATGTTAAGCAACCTTTTTTAGACAAAAGAATCTTCATTGAAACTAGTAAAAATGCTTACACACATCGAGAATTTATGAAGGAACTTTATTTGCCAAAAAAAAAAGAAAGGAAAATCAACTTAAAAGCAAAGGTGGCAAAAAGGGTTTAAACATAATCTTTTAGTACTCTTCAGTTAATCTCGTATTTTAATACCATTATATCTTTTTACTTTCTAAAAAAAAATACTATTATGTCTTTTACGTTTTGTCCAATTAAATTTGGATACTGAGGCCCACAAAGTCTAGGCCCATAAAAAAAATCAACCCAATAAATGGCCCATTTATATGGCTTGTAATTGGATTAAAATGGCCCAATACACATTTTCCATTAATCAAAATTATTGACAGTATTTTTCCCTTTTTTCGAAGAATATGCTAAATCTGTAGCGATACGCTTAATTGAGCTAATTCGTTTCAATAACTTTATTATGATTTAATTAGTTTTTCTATTCGTTTTAGCAGATACTATTGATAGCTTATGTAAATAATTGTAATTTTATTGCAACCATATTTATTTAAGTCACGCCCTTGACTCCTTTTCAGTTTTCACCTAGTACACGATGAAAACATACCACGTGAGCCCAATTATTTACGAA
This sequence comes from Salvia sclarea, assembly GCA_036873715.1. Taxonomy (NCBI): domain Eukaryota; kingdom Viridiplantae; phylum Streptophyta; class Magnoliopsida; order Lamiales; family Lamiaceae; genus Salvia; species Salvia sclarea. Next base: position 8,298 of record JAYJMF010342078.1, read on the forward strand.
AAGACTATACATGAATTTATCTATTTCTCTTTTTTATTTTGAGAAAAAGTTTATTTATTTAGTGGGAAATGAATTTATTACTATTATTAATTGAGTAGATAAAGTTATGGGCTTCGTATCCATACGGATCAGAACCATCGTGGCGTTCACGTGAGTTAATTAGTGTTTGGGGTCCCAATAATTAATTGATGATATTAAATCTTAATAATAGTGCTAATTATTTCATTTTGAGATGTTTGTTGTTATGTTTACAGACATACCACACTCGCTTAAATATAGTGTACTATTTAATGTAGAAAATACTACTATTAAAATACGAGCGCATTCATATTTCTTGATTTATATTATCAAAGTCCCATGATGTTAACGATAATATTCATGAATAAATACAATATTGTTCCCCTAGAGAAAAACTCTAATTTATTTTTTAGATTTAGTTGGGCAACCAAGATTCCCCTTGTTGTGAGACACGGACAAAATGATATGCTAAATTTCCATTATCTCATAAATTAAGTTGCAATAAATATATTGCATTTGAATATACAACTAAATATTAACTTGATTGTTGTGGTTAATAGTTTAGTTGATGATATATACGATCTTTTTTCATTGAAAGATTAGAGTTGAAACTCGAATTTCATCTGATGCCTTTTAGATCGAGGTCGAGTGTGAACAATATATCTATAAATAATTATTTTAGGAAATAAAATAAATATAATGTAGTACTATATAATTATTCATATGGACAAGTTTTTGTTGCATACGCTTTATGTTTGGACTTTGGACCACTCATCCCTTAGATGTACTAAGCTAATAGATAAGTATTTGACCTTTTATTTAAAGTGAATAATTTGGGTTTGGATTTTTAATTGTTGACTAACTCGTTGGTACTAATCATTACCATATTTTCACACCATCGATTATTGAGTGTCGCAATAAATCTTGTAACTTATAATTTATTTTAATTGTTAATTTATTTATTCCCAAATAAAAAAGCGTGTTGCTTTTGAAAAGAAAATATTATTTATTCTCTTCGAAAAATGTCATTTGTTTGGAAATAAGTATCAGTATTTGCACATACAAACATTGCAGTAGAGACAATTTGCATAACAAGTTTGACTATTTATTTTATATTTAGATATTATCACATTTGAAGAAAGAAAAAAAGTATGAATAAAGGGGAGATCTATTGGTCTTTCATAATTTAACAACTACTAATTATCTTTTCAAATTAGTAATAGGACTATAGGAGTTTCGATAGTCTAGATAAAACATAGGATACATGTGTAAGGATAAGCAATTTGCAATATTTAATAGGAAATTTTCGAATAGAATTTTATCTATTTTAAAGCCACAGTCTAAGTCGTTTGCTTTCATGATCGACATCTTCTTTTTCTTGATATTTGGACACGTGTAATTTATATCTCATTTAAAGGGGAAGATTATATAACATTATTTAAGAGGCTAGTCATAGCCTAGAGTCATTTTAGTGGCCATTAGATTTTGCAAATAACGAATTTCCAAAAGTGGATTTAAATATTTAAGAATAATACCCGTTTGAGATATACTAAAAATGCTGCAGTTTTAAAATTTTTGTATCTATTTTTGTTGCATAATAATCAAATACTAGGTCACGCTTTTTCAATCTTTTATTTAGAGTGCTTTGTTGTATTTGATTTTGTTTCGCAATCTCGAGAAATGTAATGTCGATAGTGACTATGAAAATGTCGCGTATAGTTTATTGGATTAATTGTTTTATTATAAGTTACTATTAACTCAAACAAAAAGTCAAAAAGAAAGAAAATATCTTCAAAATTGGACTGGATTCGATTCGAAATGTTTGCGATAATATATCTTAAAATTACTGTTGTCACGTGTATTGTATGTCGTAAAAAATAAGGATTAATACTTTCTTATGATTTATCTTTTTGATTAACCAATAAATCGAAGTGTTTTATTCTTATTTGTATATATTGTTTATACAGTTAAGTTGGGCATGTCGGTCAAATCTTGCTAAGATCGACTTTCTTTGCTTATAAAATTTATTTTTCAATAATTGGTGTTATTTTATAAATTTAATACAGAAATTCAAAGATCGCCTCGTGATTTTTCAATAATTGGTGATGAATTTACAAGGACTATCCGAAAGAGGTTCCCAAAAAAAGGGGGTTGAATATATATTTAAAAATCAAATATCACGTATTTCCGAAAAAATGAGGTTGAATATATATTTAAAAATCAAATTCCGCGTCTTCACTACATGCACAAGTGGAGCTTAAATTAAATGAAATAAGTAGATAACTACGTATTTAATTGAAATGGTCCATATATACAATTAATAAGTACAATAAATTAATTTGTAAGCATCCATATTATTTGGTTTGCCCAGTCCAAAGTTTGTTTAAGCTAGATAGGTAAGGGAAAAAAATAGTTAGTTAAATTATTTCAATTGTTGATTAATAATCAAATTAACAAGTCTACCAATAAATTTAAAGCTTCATATATAAAATCAACTGCTCGGCTTAAATCAATTAGTTGAAGGTGGGTGCATACGTTATTCTTCATTTTATTAAGGATGTCAATTTCTCTATTTATTATTTACGAATTGTCTACATCCTATAATAATAAAATATTTATATATTATGTCGACTTAGGCAAGCAATGATCCAATTGGAGAGAGCCAACTGAAGCAGCACGCCTGAACTTTGATTGTCAACTATTTCAAAATTAATTATTTGAGAAATCATTTGCATTATTTTTATATAATAGTAATATTTTAGTATCATATATAGAATAATAGAACAGGTTATATTTGGCTCATACATGCGGAAGCTACGATTTGTTTTTAAATAATTTTATTTTTTTGTCAACTAAGAAAAATTCACAGGACGAAGTATTTGTTCAGATCTTTGATTATATAAAATGACATGAGCAGTTTCAACAAAATTGATTAATTTATTTTGACTACATTATAATTCTCGAAGATCATACTATATTTTTCTAAATTCTCATTGAACATAATAATTAAAAATGCAATCAGAAATTACTAAGAAAAAATTATGCAACTGACGTAATTGAACATATTAATTTTTATAATTTAGAGAAATACTCATTCATCATTTTGATATGTGCATGCCTTCAAATTTCGTTATGATTAAATTATATTCGACAACCTGACTTTGGTCTATTTACTATCAATTTCATTATTAATAAAGTTATGTCACATCCCATGCCACGTACTGCCGAAAATAATAAATTTAAGAGACCAAATATTGAAAAAACAAAATACTATTCCAAGCATAACTTTAAAACAGATCTAACAAGTTGCACACTAGTCTTAAATGAACGAGTGAATTTATTATTCCAAAACCACAATATATCAAATACAATTGTGCCGGAAAGTCAATTTATAATTTTATAAGTAGAGAATCTAATGCAAATGGGCTTTATCATATACGTATACGTATATAAATATTTTTCTCGTATCAGATTTTGGCAAATTCATAACCTTATCGAAAAATCTATCTCCATAGTTTTACTATATTATCTTTGGTCTTTTGCTTACCTTATCGTTTGGTTTCTCCTTCTCCAATAATTAGTATTAATTAATTAATTAATTAAATCACTCCGTCAATCAATGTATATTATTAATAGAATATAACGGTAGACCAATCATTGACTGCTATGATAAAAAAAAAAAAATTATATTAGGAATTGAATTTCTTGTACTATTGACATACTGACCAGAAAATTTTGAAGGTTCAATAATAGAGACATAGTATTCTATAATTTATGTCATATATGATCTATGAAAATGTGATAGTACTATATATAGGAAAATGAATAATCAAAAATGAAATTATCTTTCTGATAAGGTTTAAATTATCAAATAAATGCGCAAATTGCGTCCCAATTTACAATTTCAACTTAATTAATAAGTTTTATAATTTTTCGAAGAGTGGATCGATGATGATAAACTGCAATGAAGTTTATACATTATATTTAATAGTTAACTTTTCTAATATTTTGATAAATGGCCCTTCGTTAAAAAATTATGAATCGATTTACAATTAAAAAGTACCCAACTTGAATCTAAAGGCATCGGTAGCTTCATTTGCTATTTACATATTCTTCTAATATATTATATATATATATATATATATATATAGGGATAGGTTCAGGTAGGAAAGGTAAATTTTGTAGGAAATAGGAATGAATTTGGGTATTTGATTGAGTTAGATTAATGGTTGAGATTAATTTTCAATTGTGCTAAGAGTTTGTGTTGTGTGTGCTACGCGAAGGTTGTGCTAGGTGTTTGT
>JAYJMF010342109.1:0-12610 GCA_036873715.1 Salvia sclarea
AATAGGAGTGCATAATCTTTGTGGACGTCCCAAAATGGCAAAAAGTGCATTATCTTCGTGGACGGAGGGAGTATATTTTAATAAAATAATTTGATTAAACAAACAATTATTTTATTTTATTATTCCAAAACATAGTACTATATGATGTTTCAAAATTTTAATTTCTTTTGTAAATGTTTATCGTTATGTTATTATATAATAATATATAATTATTTTATAAATTAAAAATAGTAAAATTATTAATGTCACCCAACTAATTATTATGAACGGAGGATCCTACCTATCCATATTACTGATCCACTTGTGTCAAAAAAGAGTGGCTATCGATTGTCGGCATATTCAACTAACATTTAATATAACAAAACTATCAGTTGGTGAAAGCAGAATTGTTCAAAAAAAAAAAAAAAAAAACTTTTTCAATGGCAGAAGCAGTGGTATCCATTGCTATAGAAACCTTCCGTGATTTGCTGCTTGAAGAAGGAAGGTTTCTATTCGGCGTAGGCGATGAAGTGAGGCAGCTCGAGACGCAGCTGAAAGAGATAAGGTGTTTTCTCGAAGATGCTGACAAAAGGCGACACCAAAGCAAAACAGTTGCGAATTGGATATCGGAGATCAGAGATCTCGCTTACAGTGCTGAATCCGCCATTGAAATACACGCAGCTCGAGTTTCTTCGAGGAGAAGAGGAAGAAGCCTCACACGGCTCATCCGCAGATGCTCTTGTATTCTACAAGAATGCTACTCTCTCCACGAAGTAGGCTCGACGATTTCACAAATCAAATCCGAGCTCGAAAGGATAAGCAAGGAGATGCAAGAAAACGGCATAAAGAGGAGCATCATCAATCCAGATGGAGGAGAAAGCAGCTCAGCCGCCAACGACAACCAAAATTGGTCGAGGAAAACCTACCCCGATTTTGAGGTTGGAGACTGTTTTGTGGGCATGGATGATAAGCTGAAGCAGCTTATTTCTCTCGTAGCCGATGATGACAACAAAGAGCATCGTCGAGTTATTTCAGTGTGGGGGATGGGTGGTTCGGGAAAGACCACCATTGTCAGAAAGGTCTACAACCACTTGAAAGAGACGACTAAAAACTTTGAGTCTTTCGCGTGGGTTTGCATATCTCAGCAATGCCAGATTCAGTCAGTTCTGGAGGATATTCTGAGCCAGCTGAGACCACAAAAGAATGATAATGTTTCAACAAGTGTCATGGAACAGCTCATACATGTTCAAAGGGAGAGGCGATGCCTCATTGTTGTGGATGATCTTTGGGAAACTTCTCACTGGAATGGCTTGAAGCATGCCTTTCTTGTCCATGATCTGCAGAGCAAGATCTTGGTCACCACGCGTGAACGCAAGGTTGCAGAGATCGGATTCCCAATGGAACTTGGGCTTCTAAGCATCAATGATGCTTTGGAATTGCTCAACAAGAAAGCATTTCCCCACACCGATATTCCAGGTTAGTTATATGTATAATCACTTCTCTTTTATAGTTTCTATGTCACGATATTCGAGTATTCATTCTTAACACTAAAAAAATGATTTATAGTTAGAACATATATGAGATTTTAAAATTTTGATTTACATTTACAGTTTTGACATTTAGTGCTTACAAATTAGTTGGTATTGTCTAAGTTGTGTGATATATCCATTCTTCACTTTGTTAATTATATTCCCTGTTAGTACTATTCAATTGATTGGTATTCATTATTTCAATACAGACGAAGAAAATTTGAACAAAATCGGGAGAGAAATGGTGAGAAAGTGTGGGTATTTGCCATTAGCGATTTCCTTATTGGGCGGAGTGTTGGCAAAGAAAAATTCCTTCATGGATTGGGAGGATGTGAATGAGAATATCAGTACATTCTTATATAGGGGTGAACGAGACTATAAAAAGGAGAATGAAATTGATGGAGTGTTAAATTTAAGCTATGAAAGTCTACCTTTTTACTTAAAGCCTTGCTTTCTTTGTTTGGGAATATTGAAAGAGGATGAAAGCATAGAAGTTGATGCTCTATATGCGAAGTGGATAGCACTAGGCATGATTTCATTTGAGAGTATTCGAGACAATGGGGAGACTTTAAGGGATATCGCTGAGCACTACTTAAGCGAATTGGCTTCAAGGTGCATTGTCCAAGTTGAAATTAACGTGGAAGAGGCCACACCTAAAAGAAAATATAGTTACTGCAGCCTTCATGATGTAATAAGAGAATTATGTTTGAAAATGGGAAAAAAAGAGGATTTTGGTGTGCAGAGTTTGGAGTATGAAGGTGGGAAGTTTAGTCCTTTATTATCGCATGAAGTATCTAGCTCGCATATTAAAATACGACATTTAACTGTTCATGTAAAAACAAAATTTGAACAAGAACACGACGAGCTTTCAGTTACCCACTTCAAAGATACTAGCAAGCATGTAAGGTCTCTTCTAATAGTTGGTCATGTAAATTCGGATGGTACTGAATTTCCACCACAAAATATAGTTGATTTTCGTAAATTCAAATTGCTGAGAGAACTAGTTATCATGGGATTCAAATTTGTTGGAAGAAAATTACCTAGAGGAATAACTAATCTTGTTCACCTCAGATGTATGCGATTACAAGATTGTGGAATCGATAAGCTACCCTCGTCCGTAAGGAATTTGGTGTACTTAGATACCCTTGATCTAACTGATTCGGAGAATGTTGAAATTCCAAATGTTTTTAAGAATTTGGTCCGATTAAGATACTTGATCCTTCCTATTTACGACGAGGAAAAGATTGGAAAATATCGAATAAGATTGGATGAGGGAGTGGATGAGTTGGAGACTCTTATTCGATTGGATAGTAGAGTGCATGAATTAAAATGTATGGGCAGAATGCCGAATCTCCAACAGTTGACAGCAGAAATATATGACAATGAAAGCTTGTTGGCCATCCTGAATGCCATTGCTACAAAGTGGAACAAGTTAGTGCGATGTGGGATTGTAATCAATGATGGTTGCGAGTTAGGAACAAGTGATGGAGGGTTATTGAAGAAGGCATTCACATGTCCCAATCTTCATATCTTGGCGATTGATGTTAAGTTAGGGAAGATGCTAGCAGAGTGCGGCAATGACTTCATGAGCTCAAAGCTTACGAGTTTATGGCTGGCACAATCTGAGATTGAGGATGATCCAATGGGCATCCTAGGAAAGCTTCCTTGCTTGAAGAATTTGACTTTACAGATGTCATCATTTGTCGGGGAGGAGATGACGTGTCCATCACTCAGTTTTCCTCATCTAAAGAAGCTTAGATTAGAAGATTTACCAAACTTGAAGGAATGGAGAGTGGAAGCAGGAGCCATGCCCCTTCTCTCTGAATTAGAGATTGATTGGTGTTCTCGTCTCGAGATGCTTCCGGATGGATTGAGCAGCATTTCTACTCTTAAAAAACTGGAGATTACAGGAATGGCGGAATTGGGAGAAAGGGTATCAGAATCGGGAGAGGATTTCCACAAAGTCCGCCATGTACCTTCCATTATCATCGACTAAATCTCCACTCAGGTAAAATACTTTCATTAACCTCATCCCCATATTTTCAATTTTGCTCTAAGCTTGTATCGTCTTTCATTCTTTTTGTTGCAGGTTACGTTGAAGCAGTTTTCTCAGAAATCATATTTCGGTTTTAAATTTTTATTCTTCTGGACATTTTGTTCTACAATGTTTTAGTTTGGTATTTTGGGTACTATTTTTTGGTTTCAAGTCTTCATTTGTAATTTGGCTGGATATATATTTAAATCCTTTCTTCTGTTCTTGCAATATGTTTTATTTCGCTTGTTTATTTACAATACAATAAATTAGAATGGATCTTTCAAGAGACAGCAACAGTCTCTAAATTGAAAATTGTGTTAGCTGATATGAATAGTATACTCATGGTTTGAATAAATTAGAATGGATCTTTCAAGAGACAGCAACAGTTTAAATATTCCTATTGTAATCATTAACCATCCCACGCATTTCATCGAACATGTAATGGGCGAAAGAATACTGCTCAATCTTCTGAAATCAAACACAACTAAAATAGGAAGAGAACGGATGTGAGAACCCGATTTATAAGATTTCCTCTTCCACAAATGAGATTTCCCCATCAAATCGATGAGATTGGAAATAGTTGGTAAATAAAGGTTTCAATTATAAGATATTAAGATTTGGGATTTGGGTATGAATAATAAATCATTAAATCTTATAAAGAGAGAGATCATAGATTATGGATTGGATTGGTTCTTTCTCACCAAATATGCCCTTTGGGCCCATGGGCTTGATCGGCCCAGTCTCTAAATTATTATGCTAAACTTTATTTTCTTTTTGGACCTAAATTAGGACATTATTTCCTAGCTCGATATTTTTAGGCCAGTATGAATAATAAAGCTTATAACGAATTTATTAAAATTAGTGGAGTGTAGTTTTTTTTTAATTAATGGATTTATTAAAATGAAAATTTCGTAAGGGGTGAAGAATTATAAATTTTATATGTACTTGTTATTGTGATAAATTCTTAACATCACTTTACCACTCAACAGTCAACTCCACTCTAAATTCGTATGACTTTTATTCAGTTTTAATTGAATTAAAAATCATTCAGAAGCCTTCATCAGAATAAGCAATAGTACACCACATTTTCGGACAGCATCACAGCAATAGTTAATAGCAATACTCATAGTGTAAGCATTTCATCGAACACATAAAGGGAAAATCCTAAATCAGTGAGAAATTAATTATCATATTTTCCTTCATTACAATATTGATTGATATTGACTTACCAACTAATTTTTTTTAAACAGAATTTGTAACACACGTGGCGCATTTTGTCGAACAGGTTGACTGCAACTATACTCGCCGAATTCCACTCTGTTTCACAATCGCCAATCCACCTGTCACAATCACAGGCGTCCACGTGTCTTTTTTTTTTTATATATATGTTTTAGTTGTCGTTAAGGTATCATTAGTTGTTTGTCAGAGTACTCTTAGTTGTTGGAGTAAGTTATTTAATATACAAACAAAAAGAGTAATAATATTGTCATTCTTGATTTGCATTTCACCCGAGAAATTTGTAGTTGTGCCCCTAATTAGAAAACGAACTTTCAAAATTATTATTTATATTTATTATTATTAATTTTGGGCCTTGAGAATTTCATTTACAGAGAAAAGTGGAATTCATTTTATCTTGGGCCTAACTACAAGAGTTATGGGGTTGGGCTAGAGCCCATGTAGTGTGTTCCATTCTCTCAATTTTTAGAGTATTGGGATTTGGGAGATAAATAAGATTCTTTTTAAGCTTGAGTTGGGTTTTATACAAAAGGCCATGGAGTTATGGGACTTCAACTAATTAAAGGCTGTTACATTATTAATATGTTATTTACGAACAACTGCTGAAATTCTATATAATAATAATATATTTTCAATTTTAGAAAAATATATATATTGTGTTGGTTGGTTGAATTCTAATATTCTTTTGCTTGGTTGGGAATTATACTATACTCAAACTAGTGTTGTGGCTTCAATTGGTTGATTTAGAATCACAATGGATAATCTCAACTCAAAATTCTATGGATCATATAAACATCAACTTAATTGGCCCATCCTTTATTTAGGTCATCTTAATTAAATTTTACTGCGTTTAGTTAATCACGGCCCATTTTAAATATTTGAGTGGCCCAAATTAATTGAATTTGTATTTGGCCCGTATAGTTAATATTCCCATTAATTAATTACGCCCAACTTCCCTCAAATCTCTCTTGTCTCTCTCACTGATCCCTCATAAATCTGTGTACATTTTAATACCATCGGATTTATGCGAGAAATTAATGGATTGTCAAATTAGTTTATGGATTATAATTTATATCGATAATTTAGTTTGATAATTTTATGACAATTAGCTCAATAAATTACTACTATATTAATCAAATTTAGTAAATGGAATTTGTGTCAATTTTGTCCAAAAGTAATTTTTTTTACGTTTTAAAGTATAATTGCCAATGAAAAATGACATGCGGCTACCAACGTGATGGAAACAAAGTCATATATATTGGACTTGAACTATATTCATGTGAAATGAGATTTAACAAATTCGGTTCGAACAACCGCATGCATCGCTTGTTATCAAACACGATCAATTTTTGCACCATTTTATAACTTTACTCCACTCCTGTTTTAAATCGATTATATTTAATTTTATATGAAAATCTAATGAAAGACTAGGAGTGATTTAAGCTCAATTTTAGGCATAGCTAGGTTAGGCCATGCCATTTTAGGCAAAAAAGAATCTGGATTGGTTCTACCAAAGATGCTCTTTGGGCCCATGGGCTTGGCCCAGCCCAGGCTGTAAATAATTGTGCTAAATTTTATATCTTTTGGACTTAATTGGGTCATTATTTTGTATCTTGATATTTTTAGCCCCATCCAATTTGAGTTTCTTGTCACCTTTATCTAAAGCATGCATAATAAATAACATTATTATTTTTCTTTAACTCAAGATCTTTGTTTAAACAAAAAGTAGACAAGAGGAATAATCCAATGCAATCTCATATTGTAATGGGCCCAGTTTCCCAAATCCGGTCCATAATCCATGAGAACGTTAATGGGGGGCTTTGAGGCCAACTTTTGTGGTCAATCGAAACAAAAATTTAAATGACTTCTTTTCTGTTGTAGTGTGACTTGTTACTTTTTTTTTTATTGCAGACAAAATTTAAATTCGTTGAGAGATGAAAAAACTAGGATGGGGTTAATTTTATGTGTGCAAAGTGTTGCTTTGGTAAATATTCAATATAAGAGGTTAGTCTTCTAAATTCCAATTATATTCGATTTGGGTAGTGTATATTCAATAAAAGATTTATTTGATTTCACTCAATAGATAAATAGCCTGTGTTGAATTTGTTTGGGGTTTTAGTGTGTAAATGAGGCCAAGTATATGCCTTTGTTATGAGGAGAAGGAATTGATGAAGCCACTTTGCTTTATTTACCGATAAAATACTTGACTCCTTTGCTTTGCCTGCTTCTTTGCATCTTCAATTTTCTTTCTTTTCATTCTTCATTAGGAGTATTGTCTAAATGGGCTAATATATCTCAAATTATTACCTCTAGTATTCTATATTAAACTATTGACTTTGACCGATTAATGTCTACAATATTATGCAAATCTATTAAAAAACAAATATTTTGGGGATGAGATCCAGTGTATCACATTTGGTGTACCATTTCATATACCACTTTTATTTTTCTTTGATTTTTTAAATAGATTTTCCTCAATTTCAATTTTATATGTTTTAGTTTAATTATATAATTATTAATAAGGGCTCGTTCCATTTAGTTAGGGTGTATAATTATTTTTTATCATTTAATTTTACTTTATCCCTATTATATACACCATGTATCATACATTTGAAACGCATGTTGGTTAAGGAAATAGTTGGTAGATATTTTTTTATGGATAAAATGTTAAAGGGTCCCACCATTTGAGGGAAATGGTAAATATAAGGGAGCCGTTTGGTTTCCTTGATTAAATGGATTAGATTGATAGCAAAATTATCCTTTAAAGCTCCTCCTTTTAACCCATCCTCCCTCCTTTTTATGAACTCCACCACTCTTTGTGCCCTCCTTTTCATTCAAATTTGTGATTAATAATCACACCACATTTGGTGTGATTATTAATCCCACCAATAATCATACAAGGAGGACACAAGGAGTGGTGGAGTTCATAAAAATGAGAGATTATGGATAAAAAGGAGGAGCTTTAAAGGGTAATTTTGCTATCAATATAATCTATTTAATCAAGAAAACCAAACGCCACCAAGGAGATAAAGTGGGATAAAGTAGCGTTAATAAGATTTGGGCAACTCTGGGTTTTTTTTGTGTAAATAAATGAGGATTTTAAGGGTAGAAAATAAGTATCAGAAGTTATTCCACTTCTGGCTTCCACATTTATCAAAGTATTAGAAGTTGTCTTGTATGTGTGTTTGTGTGTGAAATTTGCAACCATCTCACAATATTCACCAATCAAATTACTCTTAAACTATCAAAGAAATCTGAGCTGCCAAGCCTCGAATTCGTGGTTGCTATGGCGGAAGCAGTGGTGTCGATTGCTCTAGAAACCTTCCGTGATCTTCTGTTGGAAGAAGCAAGGTTTCTATCCGGCGTGGGCGATCAGGTGAAGGAGCTCGAGACGCAGCTGAGAGAGATAAGATGCTTTCTCGAAGATGCTGACAAAAGGCGACACCAAAGCAAAACCATTTTCAACTACATTGTCGAGATCAGAGATCTTGCCTACAGAGCTGAATCCGCCATTGAACTATATGCAGCTCGAGTGTCTTTGAGGAGAAGTCGAGGAGGACTCAGAAATCTCATCCGCAGATGCTCTTGCATCCTCACAGAAGGTCACTCCCTCCACCAGCTAGGCTCCGAGATTGCACAAATCAAACCCAGTCTCGAAAGTTTCACTCAGAAACTGCGAGAATACGGCATCCATCGAGATGGAGGGGAAAGCAGCTCGGCCGCCAACGACAACCAAAAATGGTCGAGGAAAACCTACCCCGATTTTGAGGTTGGAGACTGTTTCGTGGGCATGGAAGATAAGCTGAAGCAGCTTGAGTTTCTTCTAATGGAGGACAAAGTGCATCGAGTTATATCAGTATGGGGAATGGGAGGTTCGGGCAAGACCACCATTGCCAGAAAGCTGTACAACGATATCAAAGAGACCAGAAATGGTGGCTTTGATTCTTTCGCGTGGGTTTGCATTACTCAGAAATGCCAGATTCAGTCAATTTTGGAGGATATTCTGAGCCAACTGAGACCACGAAAGAATGAGAATGTTTCGACAAGGCTGATGGAACAACTCATACAGGTTCAAAGGGAGAGGCGATGTCTCATTGCTGTGGACGATCTTTGGGAAACTTCTCATTGGGAAGGCTTCAAGCATGCCTTTCTTGTCCGAGATTTGCGGAGCAAGATCTTGGTCACCACGCGTGCACAAAGGGTTGCAGAGATTGGATTCCCAGTGGAACTTGGGCTTCTAAGTAGCAATGATGCTTTGGAATTGCTCAAGAAGAAAGCATTTTCCCACACCGATATTCCAGGTTAGTTATATGTATCATCACTTTTCTTTTATAGTTTCTACGTGATGATATTCGAGTATTCATTCTTAACACTAAAAAAATTATTTACAGTTAGAACATATACGAGATTTCAAAATTTTGATTTACATTTACAGTTTTGACATTTAGTGTTTACAAATTAGATGGTATTGTCTAAGTTGTATTCTTGGCAAGCGTAGATATATTAATTCTTCACTTAGTTAATTATTTTAACTGTTAAGACTATTCAATTAATTAAGATTCATTATTTCAATACAGATGAAGAAAATTTGAACAGAATTGGGAGAGAAATGGTGAGAAAGTGTGGGTATTTGCCATTAGCGATTTCCTTATTGGGCGGGGTGCTGACAAAGAAAAATTCCTTGATGGATTGGGAGTTTGTGAGTGAGAATATTAGTACATTCATGTATAGAGGTGAAGGAGACGATAAAAAGGAGAATGAGATTGATGGAGTGCTAAGTTTAAGTTATGAAAGTTTGCCTTATTATTTAAAGCCTTGCTTTCTTTGTTTGGGAATATTGAAAGAGGACGAAAGAATAGATGTTGAGCATCTATATGCGAAGTGGATAGCACAAGGCATGATTTCATTTGAAAGTATTCGAGACAATGGGGAGACTTTAAGGGATATCGCTGAGCGATACTTAAGTGAGTTGGCCTCGAGGTCCATTGTCCAAGTTGAAATTAACATTGAAGGGGGCACACCTAAAAGAAAATATAGATACTGCAGCCTTCATGATGTAATAAGGGAACTATGCTTGGGAATGGGGAAAAAAGAGGATTTTGGTGTGCTGAGTTTGGAGTATGATGGTGGGAAATTTAGTACCTTATTATCACAGGAACCATCTAGCTCACATATTAAAATACGACATTTGGCTATTCATGTCAAAAGAGAAGTTGAATTAGAACATGACGAGCTTACAGTCACTCGTGGAGAAGATACTAGCAAACATTTAAGATCTCTTCAAATATTAGGTCATGGAAAGTCGGATGCTATTGAATTTCCACCACAAAATATAGTTGATTTACGGAAATTCAAATTGCTGAGAGAACTAGTATTCATGAGATTGAAATTTGCTGGAAGAAAGTTTCCAAGAGGAATCACTAATCTCGTTCACCTTAGATCTTTGCGTTTGGAAGAATGTGAATTTGATAAGCTGCCGTCGTCCATAAGAAATTTGGTGTACTTAGATACCCTCAATTTAAATAATTCGATGAATGTTGAAGTTCCAAATGTTTTTAAGAATATGGTCCGATTAAGATACTTGACCCTTCCTGATTATGACGAGGAAAAAATTGGAAAATATCGACTAAGATTGGATGAGTTGGAGTCTCAGGGGCCATTAGATAGTAGAGTGCATGATTTAAGATGTATGGGCAGAATGCCGAATCTCCAACAGTTGTCAGCATTCATACACGACAATGAAAGCTTGTTAGCTATGTTGAATGGCATTGCTACAAAGTGGAACAAGTTAGTGCGTTGTATGGTTGGAATCGATGATGGTTGTGAGTTAGGAACAAGTGATGGAGGATTATTGAAGAAGGCATTCATATGTCCCAATCTTCATATCTTGGGGATTGGTGTTAAGTTAGGGAAGATGCTAGCAAAGTGCGGCAATGACTTCATGAGCTCAAAGCTTATGAGTTTAGTGTTGTCAGATTCTAAGATTGGGGATGATCCAATGGGCATCCTAGGAAAGCTACCTTGCTTGACACATTTGTTTCTATGGCAGTCATCATTTGTCAGGGAGGAGATGACGTGTCCATCACTCAATTTTCCTCAACTCAAGAAGCTTAGATTAGAATCTTTACCAAACTTGAAGGAATGGAGAGTGGAAGCAGGAGCCATGCCCCTTCTCTCTTAATTAGAGATTGATAGGTGTTCTCGTCTCAAGATGCTTCCAGATGGATTGAGCAGCATTTCTACTCTTAAAAAACTGAAGATTACAGGAATGCCGAAATTGGGAGAAGGGGTATCGGAATCGGGAGAAGATTTCCACAAAGTCCGCCATGATTTGGTGTTCTACCAAAACTTAAATTCCCATTTTCTATGCTAATGGAAAAAATGATTTGGTTTCCTATGATCTTTATCTACGATAACATGCGTTTTGAGCTCCTACTTATCCGTCTCATATCATAATTGCACTACATTCTACTTAAAGTTGGGCTGGGCTATTATTGCCTTTTGAAATAAAGACCTGATAACATAACCAAATTTATTGGGCCGAGGAGAATTGGGCTTAATGAGCAAGCCAGGCCATGAGTTATAGATCTGATAAAAATATAACAATTTCTTGGGCCGAGGCAAATTGGGCATAATTGGTTCAAAGATTAAAAAAAAAAGAAAAAGAGGAATGGGCTGATTTTCATGTGCGCAAAGTATTGCTTTTTTAAGGTGGAGTGACTTCATTGAAGAGGTTAGCTTTCTAAATTCCAATTATATTCGATTTGATTTCACTCAATAGATAAATATCCTTGTTGAATTGGTTAAGGTTTTAGTGTATAAATATGCCTTTGTTATGAGGAGAAGGAATTTATGAAGCCACTTTTGCTTTATTTGACTCCTTTTGATTCCTCTCTTCATTAGGATTATTGTCTCTTACTCAGCTTTCATTTCAGGTACCAAAAAAATTGTTGCATGATAGATTTGCAAAATTTGGGCATTAATCTATACACTATACTAAGAAAAAAAGTGTGAGTTTTACAAAATATGGATTGACTATTTTATCTCTATTATATACACCCTCCATCCGCCAAATGTATCATACATTTGAAATGCACGCTAATGGCAAAATCGAAGCACAACAAGAACATCCAATCGATTAGAGTTTTTTTGAGTTTGTTTTCTGTATAACTATTATACCTTATTTTTGTTTTGTTAACCAAAGCCCAATATTTGTATCTGCCAAGCCCATAACAGAAGCCCAAATTGCTGCCCACAAAAGAAAAGAATTTCGTTTATTGTAACAATCAAAAAATTATTATACAATCAGCAGCATCAATAGGAGTTTTCGACTAAAATCAGCAGCATCAATAGGAGCTTTCGACTAAATCAGCAGTAACTGAGGCTGTGTAATCAAACGAAGTATCTCTACTCTAATACGATTTTTATTTTTTTTAATATGCTTTCTCACACTAATCAATTATAAAAATATAAATTACGAAACACCAAAACTAGTTCAACACAGGCAAAAAATTGCAACTACCCAAAAAATGCTTATAGAAACCTACAGTAATAGATAAACGGGCTACAAAACACACAATAATTGCAATGGTAATATATCACTAACCTCTTATATCAAGAAGACACAATTTCCTTGGGAGTAAGGAGCTTCATCAATTTGAGGAAAAAAGCATCATCACTTTGTTCTTGCTCTAGATCAGATGGCACTGAAGAATATGCTAAGATTCCCTTTTCACGCATTATTTCTTCCATCAAAGAATCTGCTAAGAATCCCTTTTCACGCATTTCTTCAATGTACGAATTTGCCTGGGAAAGCTCATCTCGCTTCAGC
>JAYJMF010342139.1:0-12605 GCA_036873715.1 Salvia sclarea
TATAAAAATAATTTAAAATGAAAATAGTGCAAGAATCCAAGACTGTGGGAAAAAGAATACCTACGATTTGTAGGGAACAAGAATCTTGGAATTTGGCACTACTTTCCTTGTTTATTGGATTCTGATTACTTTCCCCATTTCATAAAAATTAAACCAAACAGAGAAATTTAAAATTTAGGAATCAGATTACTTTCCCAGTGCAAAATTTGGCACTACTTTTCTTGTTTTTTGGCGGTACGATCTTGAGTCTTTCCTTTTGAAGACACCTTTATTACACATATTTAAATAATATGTATTCTTAATATTTTTTTATATCATTTTACACTACTTAATTTTCAATTTTCCTAAAATACTATGCCCAAAAGCAAATGCATCAAGATCGGCGGAATGGAGGGAGTATATCTGGATGTAAGTACTCTCTCCTTCCCATTTTTATTCACCAAACACCAGCTTTGTCTCGGGAGAGCTCGATCGCCAATCGGCATAGTTATGGACAAATAATAATAAAAAAAGATAAACCAATCAACCTAAATCATATATGAAATTCTATTGTATCAAATCTTCTATATAAGTAAACTTAACAAAATTATATTAATTTAAATATAGAAAACTAATTTAATAGCAAATAGAGAGCATAAGCACATGTATGAATAAAATAGTATTGATTGAAACCCTAAAATAAGTGGTGGAAATTGCGAATTTGTATCCCTAACAGAATTATTTCTCAATTCTCAATCTTGGGCGTGTGTGTGCATCATGACCATTTGCCCGCTGCCTCTCTCTTCCAGCTCTACAGCAGGTCCGTTGATTTCTTATTTTAATTTTTTTTTCTATTTGAATTGGGAATAATGATGCAAGTCTATGTGTTTGGCTGTAATTAAATTCATTTTCAAAATTAATTAGTGATAACTGATAAGTTAGGTTGATAAACATAGAATTGTGTATTTGATTGATAAGTTTGTCAAACTAATACAAAAAATAAGTCATCCATTATTTATCCATCAAAATAAACATTATATTATTGGACTATGTTCATGGATCCACCATAAAAGAAGAATATATTTGTCGTCTTTCTTGTGTAGAGAAGGAAAAGAAGATTATTGTCATGCGTTCTCGTGGCTCCGAGAACATTCTGTCCTTTCATCATCTTCTTCCCCAAGCCTCTGAGTTTCGTGAAACCCTAAGGCTTCCTTTTTCCGATAAAAAAGGTCGTAATATTTGTTGTGGTGAATGTCGTGGATTGCTGCATTTGGACACTCTTGATGGCAACATCATCCTTTGTAACCCAACCACCGCGCAATTTAGCTTCTTTCCCCGGCCTCGGAAGGAAAGCCGTCGAGATGTTATCTGTTATGAGGCTAGTGGGTTCGGTTATGATCACACCTCCAACGACTACAAAATCGTGAGAATCTTCTGGCATTCCTACTTCGACGACGAGGAGAAAAGGCGCACTTATGGTTATAGAAGGACTGTAGCTCAGGTGTATTCGCTCAAGAGTAATTGTTGGAAGGAGATTGATTGCCCTCCGGAAGCACAAGTTGGTCGTCTGCACTACAAAAGTTGTGCGTATGTTCGTGGGAAGTATTATTGGATATCGGGCAGGAATGCTCGTATTCTGTCGTTTGATTTTGCTACTGATGCATTAGAAACATCACCTCTACCAAAGAGTGATATTCACACTCACGGTCTCTATCAATTTGTTGAGTTGGATGATAAGTTGGGAACTATTCTCCGTGAGAGACCGGAAGCTTCTAGAACCAGTACACGTGTTGAGGTGTGGGTTCTAGAAGAAGATGGGTCATGGGTGAGACGTTTCCATGTTGTTCTTGATAATGTTGTAAGAACATTGGGATTAAAACATGATCTACTCTTTCTTGAAGGGAAGAGTAGCAGTGCGAAGTCGAGTCAGTTAATAGTTTGTATATGATAATCTGGAAACCATGGAGATTTTTTCTTATGTTGAGAACACATATACTCTACCGTCAAAGCCAATGGATGGGTATGTATATTTTGTACATTTCTTATTCATTTTGCAGCTTTAGATATAAATCTTGTTTATATTTATATGATGATCCTCTCTCAAATTCATTATTGTTGCAGAACATATCCAAATCTTGACGATGAGGAGGAGTTTGAGGATACTAGTGATGACGAAACCGACGACGACGATTGGGGAGAGGATGATGGTAGTCATTGATTGCTATTTGTGGATTTCTATTTAGTTGTTCATAAGCTTAAGATGTGTGCCTTTTAGTTTACTATTTCTTCTTTTTTGCAACTGCTGCCAAAGAAACATTCCGTATTTTGAAGGGATTTGTTCTTAAATTGTGAATTTACTTGCTCATTGTTTGGAAATGTATGCATCTATTTCTCTGTTCTTTCTTATTAAGTATTGCTTTATAATTTGAATTATGGTATGGTTTTCAAAATATAATGTGAAATAAACCTTTCAGCAAATTGGAATATTTGAAATATGGGGACACACACCTCAATTACTTGAAAAAGATAAGCCACAAGGATTGGATGAGGTACTGCAGATCAAACCTAATGAGTGGTTGCCGTCTTCACGAATTAGGCCTACGTTTTGTTGGTGAACGGATAGAGAGTGAAGAGTTGATGAACGTGAAAGCATCATTGGAGAAGCTGCAAAATCTTGTCATACTTCACTTACATGGGATAAGAGTAGGTAACATAGCATTAGCTATGCCCAATAATCTTTTCAATCTCACCAAACTGAAACTGGATGGTAAAGGCCCAAATGTCCAACTGCGACTATGTTCCCTCCAAATCTTTCTCGCCTCACGTTCGAGTGGTCTTGCTTAGACGATGATCCGATGGCAGAGTTGGGTAAGCTACCAAAGCTATCCTTCCTCAACATAAAGAATCAAGCTTACAGTAGTGAAACGATGCAAGTTTTGCACGACGGCTTCCCCTGCCTCGAAGCCCTGGCGATTGTAATTTTGCGGAAATTGAAGGGCATTGTCATAGAAGAAGGTGGGATGCCGAAGCTCCAACATCTCCGCATCCGTAGTTGCCCCAAGATGGAGACTACCAATCTGCCGAAACACATCAACATATCAACTCAATAATTTACTTTACTTATCGTTTGTTATTCAAGTTATTCGGAGAGGTGGTCCCCACACCGCCTTTCGGACCAAATGAGATCTCCTTATTACATTTATGTGTAACATAATATATTACATAAATAGATGGACATATGGAAGATCCTAGGGTTCAGATTTTTAATAGGTTAGGATATATTACTTTTTATATAAATTTTAAATCCTACATCATTGATATTGCCATGTGTCAGGCATCTATAAATGCAATAAAAGATGCCTCATACAAATGCGATAGAGGATTCTCGCAGTTGAATAGATCGACTATATGATAAACATCATGGAATTAGAGGGAAATTCCATGGAAGGAGGGCTTCGGTTTGTAAGAAAATTAAAATTCTTGCAAACATTGAATTTGTTTTTTGGAGTATTATAGAATGGGGGCCCTTGGAAGACAAAGAAGCCATGACTAGAGATGGCTTAACAACTTGCACACATTAAGAGATGTGAATAGGCCTTGTGGATTTAAGAGGTAAGAAAATAGTTAGCAAAAGAAATTGATAATGAAATTAAGGATTCACCAATAGGTAGAGCAAAATGAGGACTATGTACGTATAAAACGGCCAATAAGTAAATTTTCAAATAAAAATAAGAAACTCAAAGGCCCATATAGACGTGTTAAAACTTGATACATAAAGTTATAAAACCAATAAATTAAGACTACATGATCTTTGCAAATAACGGCCCAAATCATTTTTATTGAAATCGAACTATTTGGGCTTTTTATATGATGGCTCAGAATATTGAGCCCGATTCCAAATTGGGCTGATCAAGTGTTGGAAAAGTTGGGCTAAGCCTAAACATAGGATTCTACAATTAATCAATTAGATTGCTGAATATTACTAAGCTTAAAGAATGAAATCTATACATTGGATTTGAGCACTCTCAAATAGACTGTCACTTAAATTATGTGTCACAATGTGCACAATATCTGCAACCACTATTATTAATACAATCACAATATCGATCTAGAGATCTTGGTGAGATTATTTCTATGTGTAGTAATTAAGCAACCTGTGTCTGCTTATTGTGTTTTTTGCTACAAAGATTTTGAATGAATTTTATTAATTAAATAAAGCACAATAAGACTGAAAAGACTGGACGAGTTCCTAAAAAGTCTCACAAACTTGATACTTCAGTGCATCTAGCTCAGACATAGACTCATTAATTTGAGTTAATAAACAGCAAACTGAGCTCGAGCATGTTCAAATATTGAACTAGAATATGGCAATAATTAGGAATCTATCATTAGGAATTTAGGATAAATACTTAGGAATCTTTGGATAAAAGATGCTTCCTAACAGTATTTGGACAATAATAGAGTGCAATAAACTGCTAAAGCTACATTCTACCTACCAAAAATAATAAACTATATATTACTACAGATTTGTAGTCATCTATGTAAACAAATTAATTAAGTTGGTGTCAACTATGGCTGGCTAACTGCTCTTGGAAGCTATCCGGAAATTCGAGGTAGTATTAATTTTCGGACATAGATAAATGCATATAAGAAATATTATATTTATGAACAATCCATATTCCTAGTTCTGTTTGTAACAATAATTTAGTTCTACCTAAACTATTGATGTTACAGTCTTACCTGCCAAATATAATATACTACAGATTACAACAAGTTTGTAATAATCCAAACAAAGTTGAAATCTGCCTTGGAATGCCAACTACTCCATATATCATTTGTCAATATTTTTCTTATCTTATGGCAGGATGTTACATGCAAATTGTACAATGACTCAAAGTTAACAATTCTTTCAATTAAATACTCCCTCCGTCCTTTAAGAGTATGCATTTTATTCCATTTTGGGTCGTCCTTCAAGAGTATGCATTTTCCTTTTTTGAAAATGCCTACTTTTTGTGGGTCCCATTTATTCTCATACTTTAACATTTATTTATACTACTTTTACACTTTTCAATATCTTTTTGTGGGACCCATTCTCCACTAACATTACTTTTATCTTTAATAATATTTTTTTGTGGAACCCATATTCCACTATAACTCAAGTCAACTATATTTTATTAAAACCCGTGTCGATCAAAACCATGCATACTCTTAAGGGACGGAGGGAGTATATAATTATAGACAACCTAAATTTTGTAAAATAAGGTTGACTTATTATAGTAGGTAGAGATATACATATACATATACAGTTGAAAATAAGGTTGTCTTTACAACTGAAATCAGTACGTGTTGCATACTGCATCATAGTTTCAAAGAAAATATTCGAAGCAAATTGGCATAATCTCATTCTCATACATCCATCGATATGGCAGCGGAAGCGGCAATCTCAACTCTGTTGCAGCTACTTGGCGAGCAGCTGATCCAGAAGGTGAAATCCTTGCGAGGCGTGAAGGGAAAGGTGGAGTTGCTGAGAGACGAGCTGAGGAAGATGCAATCATTTCTTAAAGATGCCAACAAAAAGCAGTACGAAGATGAAAGGGTGCGTAATTGGATCTCGGAGATCAGAGAGTTGGCGCAAGATGCTGAAGATACCATCGAGATGTTCATTCTCAACGTTGAGAATGCAAGGAACATGAGTTTTCTCAATAAATGCACCAACTTTGGCAAGCGTATGCACCACCTCGACACTATCGGGGAAGAGATTGAAACCATCGGAGAGAAGCTTGTTTCCATCAACGCAAGCCGCGAGACGTATGGGATCAAAGATCTCGGAGAGGCGGAGGAGTCGCACACGAGATTGCAAGTTGAATCGTTGCGGCGGTTGTCTCCTGGGAAAAAAGACGAGCACCTCGTGGGCATAGAAGACGATGTGAAAAAGGTGCTGCGAGAATCGATTTTGAATGCGGAGAAGGAAGGGCTTTCCGTTGCATTTTTAGCGGGAATTGGTGGGATCGGAAAATCCACACTTGCTCGGGAGATATACAACCGCAACGAGGTTCGTGGTAAATTCGAGCGTCGTGCTTGGGTGGTGGTTTCGAGTGAATTTACGCCACAAGAGACGATCAAGCAGCTCATCTTGGAGCTGCCGGGCTCGGACAAAGAAAAGCTGCGTGAATTGGAGGCGACCGCCACAAACAAGCTATACCTCTTACAAAAGCTTAAGGAAATGCTTGGTGAGCAATTGGAGGGAAAATCGTATTTCATAGTTCTCGACGATGTGTGGGAGACGCAAGACTTGGAATCTCTTATCACTGATTTCCCAAATCAACAAGGTAATCTACAAAATTTATCATATTTTAGAATGACTTGTTCTAATTTGATTTTGAGATTCAAAATAACTAATTACTCATAACATCTCATTTGTATTGTCTTCGTTGTCACTTCGAGTTTTCCCATTGATCTTGTTATGTTTTTTTTTTTTTTTTTTTTGCAATAATACAAAAAGTACGTGGACTCATATGAGTCACACTATCTCATATGCACAAGAACATGATAAGATGAATGAGACAAAGGGAATATTAGATTTTCTGAAGCTATATTAATCATTAAAGTTCAACTTTGTAAGAAGTTTTACTATGATACAAATTTTTAGGATATTTGTAAAACTGCTCCCTTAATGATGTTAGAGACGACTTCATGTGCTGCGCGTGTGTCGGGTCAACGGCTCGGTTTGACCGTTGACTGGTCAACTTTTTATTTTTTATTTTTATTTTTATAAGAGAAAAGTGTCATTTTATATGACTAATAATGTCATTTTGAATAATTATTAGTGTCAAATTAAAACATAATCCCTAAATACTAAATCCTAATCCCTAAAATTAAACCATAACCCCTAACACTAAATCTTAATCCCTAAATACTAGCACCTAATCATTAAATTCTAAAAAGTGTAATTTTGAAACACTATAAGTGTCATTTTATATAACTAATAGCGTCATTTCGAATAATATAAGTGTCATTTTTAAACCCTAACCCCTAAAATTAAATCTCAACCCTTAAATACTAAACCCTAACTCCCTAAACACTAAATCCTAATCCTAAACACTAAACTCTATGCATTAAACATTAAAAAGTATCATTTTGAAACACTAAAAGTGTCATTTATATCAATAAAATTATCATTTCAGTTGTAGTGTCATTTTGTAGTACTAAAAGTGACATTTTAATCATAGTGTCAGTTTGTACTACTAATAGTGTCATACCGTATAGCTATTAATGCCATTTTGATTCTAGTGTTATTTGATATCACTAATAGTGTCGTTACTTTACCATACTTTTCGATAAACCTTAGTTCTGTATACTTTACTTTCGATATGGAATTTCTACATACCGATACATTATCTTCTTTTTGGTATATCTTACTTTACTTCTGTATACCTCTTTTTCACGATATACCAATATTATCGGTAATGTCAAAATTTCCAAATTTGACTATATACCAAAAACTTATTCGTTCAAAACTTGTGCATACATAAAATATACTACATGTACTCCATATGGTAACAAATAACACTCTATACAACATCTAACAAATACTAATATAATTTACTACTACCAATTAACTCCATAAAACCATATAATTATATCATACACTTGTATTCATTTATCAAAGTCTAATTTTTTATTATAATCATCTTTATCTTATTGTAAATTACCTATATGAGTTAAATTATTAAACGAGATTTATTTTACAATATTAATCATGATTATATAGAATATAAATATATAATTCATACTTGTATTAGTGCATATTTATAATTATTTAGATTGATCTGCTAGTTTAGAAAATAACTTAGTAGATCATATAATTATTTCATAATTAATTATAACATAAAAAGATTATAGTTTATAATTATTATTTTATTATAATTTCATTCTTTTCTTTTTCAAATAGCAATAAACTCATATATCATGTAAATTGTCACTAATTTTTATTAACACATAATTCATAATTTATGAATAAATATTTTTTTATAAATGAAATTGAATATGTATATAGATATAGATTTCTGAAGCTAGATACAATTATATATATTATAATCCAAAATAGATTTTGAGATGTTTTTTTGAGTTGAGGTAGAACGGTTGAACTGAGGTTTTTCTGAATTACTTCTTACTCCGACAGGAAAAGCAAGTAGATTACTAGTTACAACTCGCAACAAGCATATAGCAAAGTATGATCAATACGTTCACGATATGAAGCTCTTAGACTCCAAGAATGGTTGGGAATTGTTGTTGAAGAAGGTATTTAATGGAAGCAGTGATGGTATATGTTCAGAAGAATTGGAGACAGTGGGGAGTCAAATATTGGAAAAATGTCATGGTCTACCATTAGCAATCAATGTGGTAGGAGGTTTATTACTCATGGAACCACAAACCGAGAGTGGATGGCAGAAAGTTCTTAAGCATATAAACTCTTATTTGGGAAGAGATGACAGGGTGTTTGCGATTCTGGAATTGAGTTATCAGAACTTGTCTCCCCAATTGAAAGCATGCTTCTTGTGCCTATCATTTTTCAAAGAAGATTCTACCATCCCTTCAAAAAGGTTAATAAACATATGGGATGCACAAGGCTTGATCCAAAAGGAAGGAAGCAGAAATATTGAAGAGATAGGAAGAGGTTATCTGAATGAGTTGATCAATCGTAGCATGCTTCAAATTCAAGATTTAATCTACGGTGATCGGGTAAAAAGTTGTCGCATCCATGATCTTGTTCGCGAGGTATGCTTAAGAAAAGCCAAGGAGGAGATAGGTCTCGAGGTATGCTTAAGAAAAGACGAGCGGGGGCAGGAGGGGATTTCAACAGAATTGTCGCGTATACCTCGCCATCGTGTTGTGTATGGAAATGATCTCGAGATATGCTCGTCGAATCAGAATAAGCATATACGCTCTCTTTTCCTACTTAGAGTCCAAGGTGATTATAATCGTCTTGTGAGTACTCCATCTAATTACTGGAAAAGCTATCAACTTCTTAAGACACTGGAGCTTGATGGAGTTGGCTTTACAAGACTGCCCAACTCTTTTCGGTCATTGATTGGATTGAAGTGCTTGAAAATGCAATATGGTGACTATGATTCATACGTATTGGAGCTCCCAAGCTGGTTGGATCATCTTAAAAACCTCGAGGTTCTTGACATAGGAGGAGGAAGCTGTGTAAATTTCCCAAGACTAGTTCCATTGAAAATGAAGAGGCTGCGTTACCTCAGCGCATGTATTGTTCGTGGACCGAAGCAGATAAGTAGTTGGAAAAATATTCAGTTTTTGAATTCCATAAGCCAGAAGGACTGGTTGAGGTACTGCAGATCAAACCAAACGAGTGGTTGCCGTCTTCATGAATTAGGCATACGTTTTGAAGACCGAAAGATAGAGCGTTCAGAGTTGACGAAGGTGAAAGCGTCATTGGAGAAGCTGCAAAATCTTGCCATACTGGACTTATCTTTCGGATATGGCAGTGAGACTCCCGGCATGGCATTAGCTGTGCCCAATCATCTCGCCGGTCTCACCAAACTGAAATTGAGAGCTGATCTCACCAAATTTCCAGATGCGACTATGTTCCCTCCGAATCTTTCTCACCTGACCTTGGATCATTTCTACCTAGTAGATGATCCGATGCCTGAGCTGGGTAAGCTACCAAAGCTATCCTTCCTCAAGTTAGAGGATCGATCCTCCCTCTGGTTAAAGGAGACAAATAATCCGTTGAGGCAAACGATGCAAGTTTTGTCCGACGGCTTCCCGTGCCTCGAAAATCTGGCGATTGTAGGTAATTGGGTTTTGATGCGCATCGTGATAGAAGAAGGTGGAATGCCGAAGCTCAAACATCTCCACATCCGTCGTTGCCGCAAGCTGAACACCGACAATTTGCCGAAACACATCAACATATCAAGGTGAAGGAAATAATTTACTTTACTTATCTTTTGTTATATATTCCACGTTTGTCTCTGTGTAATAACAACACCTCCTCGGAACACAACTCTCTGCAGTCCGCATCACCCAATTCTCTTTTATTTCTACAATTGCCAACACAACTACCACGTCGGCGGCTCACTTTACCCTCAAGAGTCGTTTAATTTGCATGATAACATGGATTGATTAAAATAATCCAAGCTAATCTATTATGGAGGCCTTTGGTTTCCTTGATTTGTCTTGATTGACATTTTAATCATTTTATCGAGAATTACATCTTAACATCTATCCCACATCGTGTTCTTATAGGGTTTTTACCTAATGAAAACTCTATAAAAGAATATGTTTACATTCTTCCAACTTTGTATATATCATCAACTTCATTCCGTCGAAAAAAAATATATTTAATTTTGTTTTACCAAATAAATTTTACGTCACTATTCTTAAATTTCATGTTAATTATTCTAACGTTAATAATATTTATTAAAGAACTATTTAAATTATTGATGGTGAGCCAAAATATATTTGTAACATTTGAACATGCAAGCTACTTCGTTTAAAACAATTAAATTGTAGTTTTTGAACAGTACTAATAAAATTCTAATAAAATTTAATCTATATATAATTTTTAAATCTAAAATTTGCGCACATCATTTCAAAAACCCCTAGAATTACGGTATAAAGTGAATGATCATATAGCCTCTTATCTAATAATAATAAAAAAAATATTAATTATATGACTATTTTATCTTTATGACTTTTAACATGTAAGACAATAATTAAGAAACAATGAACAAGTTAAAATTCCATTCGTATAGCCTCAACTAAGATCAATTTCAAAAAAAAAAAAAAAAAAAATTTACCTTCTCTTTATTTTTTAAACTAGAATTTGCCCTACGTACGATGCACGACGATAGTTATTATTAAATTTAATCAAATTAGAATAATTTTTAAAACTAATAAAACAAAATGAAGGAAAATAACATTATAAAATATGGAAATTAGCATTTTTATCCCCACTAACCAAAAAGTAAGCAGATTAATTGCAATCTAATTCATTAAATATAAACTAATTTTTTTCATCACATATAATAAACCATCAATTTTAAAGAAATCAAAAAATTGACATTTAATTTAAAATCAATTTCAAATTATGTATTCAGCCTTTATAATAGTATAGATTTATGAATTCATATTTAACACTCTTGTTCAATGCACCAACAGTTCTCACAATTGAAAACATCGACTACAGTCTACAACGTAAACATCATGTAATTAAGAGCAAATTCCATGGCTTCAGTTTGCAAGAAAAATTCTTGCAAATATTGAAATAATAAATTTTTATTAATGTTTTTAAATAGATGACTATAGTGAACAAAATCAGGACTATTTATAAAATCAACCACAAGTAAATATTCAAATAAATATAAAGAAGGGTAATTAGATTCATAGCCTCCATTTTACTCAGACACCAATTTAAAATAATAATAAAAAGTAATTATGAATTTACTATTTTATCCTTCCGCTCATAGCCTCCAATATTTTCATCATCTTCTTCATATACAAAAACTCATTTTTTTCATCAAAAAAAATATCATCACCATTTATCTTTGATTTTTGGGATAGTGTTGGGGCTATGGCCTTTCATTCTCTGAGAGACAGTCGGGCAATTTCATTCATGTATATGGATTGGGAGCATCCCAGCGTGTGTGAGAGAGATTAATTTAGGCTTAGGATTCCATCTGCCTAGAAGCGGATGGGATCCTCTATGCCAATTTTTTCGTATGCCACTCTTAGTTTCACTATTTTTAATAACTTTTTTTGTAAAATAAAAATTTATTGTTACATAATATATCATGATTAATATTTATAAGAAAAAGTTAAATTTTTAAAAAATTATATATCATGATTTTGGAATATTTAGGTTATTTTTTTAACTTAAATTTTCAAAATCATGATATATTATGTAACAATAAATTTTTATTTTACAATTTTTTTTATTAAAAATAGTGAAATTAAGAGTGGCACACGGTGGCACACGAAAAAGTTAGCATAAAGGATCTCATCCGGTCTAAAAGGGGTTATGGCATAAATGAAAATTTAACAGAAATTTTAGACTGTTCATCGCAATTTACGGCGCTCATAAAACTTGATAAGTTAGGGGTAAAATAGTATATTGCTTTATTATTTTTATATTCCTTTTAAATATGAGGCTATGATGAAAAAATTTGAGGGCTATGAATAGAATTACCCTATAAAGGAACAAAGAGGCCCAACTAGACCAATAAATTAAGCCTACATGATCTTTACAAATAAAGGCCCAAATCATGTCTCGGGCCTTACGGAAAAGGCGACTTTCCCTTTAAAAAACTCCAACGCGATTTTAGCATGAATTTATGTGATTGGATTATTATGAATTCGCCTAGATATGATGTGGTTAGTGATTGTGCCATGAGAGATGAGATCATGTGGTTTTGTGGGTTGAGCTGTCTTTGAAAGTGATTGTTGGGGAAATCTATTATCTATATCTATACTATACTTAAATGTGAAGCCAAACTGGAAAATTGATTTGTAATCAATTGAAATTCGATTTCAATTTTGAATGGCAATTTTGTAAATTTTTTGAAATTAATGGTTATTATATACTTAAAATTAGATTGAATTAA
>JAYJMF010342160.1:0-12602 GCA_036873715.1 Salvia sclarea
TATATTATATTTCTATCATTCATTTACACTATTTTTCAACATTGCTAAAACTCTGTACCAAAAGAATGTAACAACTTCATTGGAATGAAGGGAGTACAATTATAATTCATACTTATCTCCGTTATTCATCTAATAACTAGAGTAAAAAATTTCGACCTCCCGAAACTAACGTGTATCACTCAAAGCAAATTTATTCCTTCCTTTGTCCCACTATTCTTGGTTTGTATTCCTTTTTAGGGTGTCCTAATATTATTGACTCGTTTTTTAAAGACACCTTTATTACTCATAATAATATATATTCATATCATCAGTTTATACTATTTTATACTCCCTTCGTCACTGATAAGTGTGCGTAATTTTTATTTCTTGTCTGTCCCCCATAAATGTGTGCATTACTTTTTTAGAAACCTATTTCACACAAAAGTAAAAAATCTACAACTAATATATACACAATTTTTCAAAATGTCGGACCTACTTTATTACACTTTTTATTAAAACCCGTGCCACTTTCCAATTCGCATACTTATTAGGGACGAGAAAGTATTATTTTAATTCTCCTAAAATTTGGTGCCCAAAAGAAATTAGCCAATAATAATGGGAGGGATGAGAGTATATATTTGTTCTTTTTTTATGCCAAATCAGTTTTCGACAATACATACCGACTTTAAATTGTTGGAATTTGATTCACTATTATGAAGTATTCCCTCCATATTTTTATAAGTGTAGTATTTTGCTTTTTTTCTTATCTGTAAATAAATGTCTTATTTCGGATACCAATGCAATTATAAAGTAGAATTTCCAATATTACCCCAATAATCATTATAAATTTTTTATTTTTTCAATTTTCTATACTATAACTAGAAATAGAAGAAGTAAAATTTCATTTCTTCTTGATACGTGTAAAATGGTGTCATGGGACAATTATAAAAATACGGACATAGCAAACAACATATCTTTTCCGTCGCATCTTTTTGTCTCCTTTCTTTTGGGCACATAGATTGAGAAAGTGGAGTTGATGAGTGTGAAATGGTGTTTGTACGCATGAAATCCACATACTTTTTTTATGTAACTTTTTGTCAAAAGAGAAAATGAGACAAGAAATATGGGACGACCCAATAAGAAAAACGAGACAAGAAGAATAAGACGGGGGAGTATATAAGTAGAAAATGTATTTGTAAATGGGAGTAAAATATCAGTCGGTAGTTTAAGAATAACTCTTTTTCAATGAGTAGAGTGTATTGTCAAATCATCGCTGGAACCTCTAATCTCAACGACTGCTGCTATTGCTATTGCTATTGCTATTGCTATTGCTATTGCTTCGAACCAACTTCACTCTAGACTTATTATTTATACAATTACACGTTTAGCACCTCTAATCTCCAAATATGACTCTCAATTTGGGTTAAGCAATCTAATTTTCGCATCAAAAAGATGGATTGGCTCCCAGACATTTTAGATTTAAAATCAAAATAATAATAGAATTTAAAGTTAATCATAACTAAAAATGGAAAGTAAAAACTCTATTTCCTGACCAGCAACAATACTCGAATGTATCTATTTCCAAAATCTTATTCACGCTTTTCTCTTAATTCCTTAATATCGCCGACATCCTTTTCCTTTTTGGTTTCAATTATTCAAAGAAGTTTGCATGGCTTCTTAAACAGATTAATTTGAAAGGAAATATAATAGTTGGTACATTTCTACTTATGATAGAGCAATAATCCAGTGAGTAATAGTTTAATGTGAGGACATCCTCACACGAGCATGCGTGGACCACTAGCAATATCGATTGTACTTAATTAAGAAATGTGAGAACCATACCGAATTAGAATTTTTTAATTAAGTATGATCCTCATGCATGTAAGGATGTTCTCACGTAACTTTTTGTGTAGTTTGATTGTCTAACAATTAAAGTATATTGTTGAAATGTTTAAACAGTATTATGTATAGTTAAGTTTTCATAGTGAAAAGCGAAAACAAGGTCAATCACATGAACATGTAACTTAGAAACCACATTGACGACACATGAAGTTACAAATTAAATTAGTTAGGTGGTAAAACACCTACGTCTGAGCCTCTAAGGGATAAGAAAGACCAAAGGAATTAACCCACTCTGTTATTATGAGGGAAAAGCTTATCTTTTTGCAACTAGTTGGAGCAAATATTCTTAAATGGCTTCATCCTTCATAATGGAGTTAATCTCATCATCAATTTAATCGTCAACATTGTAGCTAGAGGAAGAAATTTATGGGTTTAAATGGAGAAGAAGATGTGAAAGATTTTGACAAATTTATAGGAGTACAAAAAGAATATAACCCTTAAAATCAAGCAGCCACTGCTTTAAATTCAGCTTAGCATTTCTGCAAAAACAGAAAAAGAAAGAAAGAACATAACCAAGCCACACGACGACTATTTTAATATCAAGTTTAGAAAACAAATAAAATCCGATTTCTTAAAAATCCAAGAAAAGAAAAATCATAAAAATAGTAACAAAATAATAAAATATACTCTCTCTGTCACATATAATTCTGCATAATTTTCATTTTTGTCCTCCCCTAATAATAATAAGCATTTGGCTACAATGACCAACAAATTAGGCCACCATGCACGCCTCATCTGGTTTCTAAAATTTGCGCTAATCTGTGGTCGTATTTCCTGAATTCTTGGCCTCAAAACAATGATGATGGGCGCCTGCGCGACTACAATCCTCTCCACTTTGGGAGTTGCAGTAGCGATCGAATTATCAAAAGTTAGAGGATAAGGAAGGGCTAAAATCGTAGAGGAATAGAGAAGAAATTGAAAAATGTTGTATTTTTAATTTAAAATACGATTTATAAATATTGTTAACAATTATGGTTCTTGGTGTTCCATAAGTGAATCGATTCTTAACTTAGTGGAAAATCAATACAAGGTGGAACAGTAAAGCCCCTTCCAACAATTTTTTCTGCGTCCGCCACTTCCAATGCTTCGACTGTTGCCAGTAGCGACGACGATTTAGTCCAAACATAAGTTGTAAGAAATTTCTTAGATAGTCTAACAAGCTTGTAGGCCATAACATTGGCCTCACCATAAGCATTAAAGCTCATACCACCCCTCCATAAGCACACTTATAATTATATAGGACAAAGGAAATCTATTTTATTTAAAATTTTAGAAAAATACAATACTTATTTTTCTTTCCAAACTTTACCTCCCTAATTTTAAACCCACCAATGATATTCCTGAGGAAACTTTCCCAAATCTTCTTCGCATTAGGGATTCTCTACTACAAATAACATACATTTTTTTTTGGAATATTCACATGATTTGTGGTAACGGACTAGGATTAATGAACAATATGTAAAGAGACACACAGATTTACGTGGTCCCCAACGATTGCAAAAATGTAAAATTTGTATTGTTAGTCCGACGTTTTTAATTCATGTGCAAAATAGAAACGATCCATAAATCCATGTATTCTATGATAATTATACAAAACTAAGGGAAAACATTTCCCCATTATTCTTCTATATAAGTTGTTGTTTCTGGTGGGAAGTAACAATCATTAAATACAAGGAATAAATTAAGATAATTGTTACACAGTTTGGTTCTTCGAAATAAGATAGTATATATACGTACATTACCAAACCGATTAAGACCAAGTTTAACTACGTGATGTATGCAATTAAATTATAGTCAACTTCATCAATATAAATATAGGTCAACATTTTGCCTTTGTATTTACATATATTAGTCAACTTACATTTCTAAACTAGTATCAATAAAATTAAGGGAAAATTGCTTATTAAAACAAGAACTATATATACTTCAAAATGCAATTACAATATGATATTTGGACATTAACAATTAAATACTTGATCTTTCATTTTCTATCAATTAGAGCTCACCGTTTTTCTGGTGAATGAAAATCTGACTGGGATCTAGTTTATCCTACATGGATAAAAACATTCCACGTTGACATTTGTATAAGCAATTGAATGCTCGAACTTTCAATTTTTGCAATTTAAACTCTGGCCACAAAAGTCACTAAAACACCCGGAAAATAAATGGGAGTTCAAGATTTGTTGAAAGCCAAGCTCTAGGATGGGATGATGGCACCCGACAATATCCACCCATATGGGGGCGTCGAAGCCGGTGCTCCACCTCATGCTGCACACCCTCATGACATTTTGAGTGTTTCAAAATGACATTAAATAAAAATGCAACTCTTATTGATACAAAATGACACTCTTATAAATATAAAATGAAAATACAATGAAATGACACTCTGTTTTATATGAAATGACAACTTTATAAATAGAAGTAAGCACTACAAATAAAATGACATTAATACATGAATATAACACTATGTACGTGTGTTTGAAAATGATACTACACTAAGATTGCACCCTTATTAACACAAAATGACACTCTTATAACTACGGAATGACACTTTAAATATTTCAAAATGACATTAGTAAAAGAAATAAAACAAAGAGGTAAAAAAGTAAAATAATAATAATTATATATTAGTCAACGAATCAAACTCGGGTCAAACCGGATCAGGGCCAGACCCGCGAATCCCACCACATGGATGGTGTTAACCGCACCCAAGTGTGCCCAATAATATATATGCAGCAGGGGTAGATTTCAGCCTGGAGCTTAGGTGCTAATGGAAGCACGAGAGACTCCTTCCAATATACTAATTCTAAACTTTTATTCCCTATAAAAGCACGAATAGGTTTGCTCTTCTTTATTTATAATCACATCATGTTCTTGTTGAATTATTAAAAGTTTAGCGAGCACTGATTTAAATTTAACTATGAAATTGTCACCGTCGTTTTCTGAAAAATAAATTTACAATCCGTCAAGCAACTTCTGAGGTCCATCACACAGTTTTTATAATTTACGATCAAGTAGTTTATTACAATAATATGTTTGGTTGAATAAAATTCTCGTGAATGAGGAAAGGGACAAAGATCTACGTATATGATTTCATCCTGAATTCTAAATTTGGAACAATTGGCGTTAATAGGATAGAGAGAATTCCTGTTTTGTCTAATATTCCAAATCATTTTAGTTGACGTTGTTGTAATTTTTCTATTTGAAGAAACATCATCTCAAAGTAATAAAGTATATTTACTAACTTGAGCATTTACTTTGCTAAAGATAGCATATATAACATATAACTATAAACACACGTTTTCCTTTCATGTATTTAAGCCTATAACTTTGGAAGAACATATAAATGTAGCAAGATAATTGGATGAGAGAGTAAAAATCGCACTTACTATTATATTTTGTAATGCATGAACTTACCTGAAATTTTCAAACTAAATTTACAACACGGATGAAGTCATGAGGATGAGATTGACGAAAAAAAACGACTTCGCATTTAAATATATAGAAACAAATATATTGGGGGGCAGTGAAGAAACCATGAATAATTCTTTGGGGGGCCAATAATTATTTCAATAGCATAATTTTGTTTGAATTTCATGATAATGCTGTTGGGAAAATTCTTAGTATAGTTTTGATTGATACCAAAATATTCTTGATCATGTCTTTCAAGTCAGCGTGTACTGATTGAGCTATGATCAGCATGGCTAACCTCCGATCTGTATCTGTGCATTTAATGCAACAGATTTTCGAAGATCTTCATAGTATGATGTGACAACTACTTTTTGGAAGTAGAGTATAAAGAAGATAAGCAGCTTACTCGTACTAGGATCTGCAAGTCTCTAAGGCTTTATTTTGTGGAAAAGAAGGCTAGAAAGCATAGGGTGAAGTTCTAGGTCACCTGCCTCCGAGTATGGACGATTTGTCTGATCTCAAACGACTCTTTTTGAATATGAATCTATCTTCAACGGATCTCAATTCAAATTGCATATTTATACTCGACCTGCAACATCTCACTCTTCACTAATTTTGAAACTTGCCGAACCTCTGCCAAAATTCTCTCTCAAAACTTGAAATCGAAGAAGAGGAGTTCTATGTCTACATTTCTTTTTCTATGAAACTTCTCTTAAGTTTTGAGCATTCATTATCTTACCTTTGCTCAGCTTGTTTAGTTGGATTTATTTTACCTCTCTCAAATATTGTGTTAGAGTGTGAGGCTATAGAAAGTGTAGACAAGGTTTTTCTGTTAAACTTGAAACCTTGTAATGTTGCTTAGCACCTGGAAGTTAAGGAGGAATCCGACACGATATGTCGGCATCGTTAACTGATTTACGGTGAAAAAGTTGTTGTGCTCCAAGCACAAGCTAATTCTGATTGAATTGACTGAAGCATTCAATCCGTAGACGTAGGAGTTGATCTCTTTGAACCACATTAAAATCGCTTGTGTTCTGTTCTTTATATTCTTGCTTTTGCTGTTGTTCTATCTATACTGATCAGTCTAAAATCTACATAAACTGAATTGATCTAAATCTCTGTTTAACAACCTAAGCTGTAATAAACTAAACTGAGTTACGTCAGTTATTAGTCCAACTAACCCGAGATTCTCAGTTGGTAAGATTCATAACTATTGGCTCATTATTTCCGCTGCATTTCGAAAAACTGCATTCATGTGTATCTCTCCCCCCCCCCTCCAAAAAAAAACCCCCATTCCCCCACCCACTATCATACACCTGTTCAGTACACCTCTGAGACCCAACAATTGTTAAAAATTAAAAACGATCACCTTATCAAAATTGATGAAATCATTATAACATGAGATATTTTCTTATATAAACGAAAGTAAATGAAACAAAATTAAATAATGAACGTCTGGTTTGACATAACAACTAAGAAAGAATTACGTGCACAAAAATTTCGTAATCAACTCGCAAGATTAATTTTCTTTTAAATAAAAGTTTATATTCATAACAAAAATATTCCCTTATGTACCGTAGTATTCATGTCCTTATGCACTTGCAAATAGATAAAAATAAATAATTAATAATAGCATGAAAAATTAGAATAGTTTAATGTAAATAAGTCCATCGCGAATTCAATTCTACTCAATGACAAGAAATTTTTTTATAAACCAAAAAAGAAGCAGACGAATATATTTGAAACATTAAATTACTAAATTTTTACAATCACTGTTTAAAGAAGAATGTAACAATATTAGGTTCGACAAGAGAAATTATTTATATTACACTATTTTTTATTCATAATTCTTCAATTTATGCTACATCAATTAATCAACCAATCCAGGTATATATAAGACCAAAAAATTCAAACAATCAAATACTACTCTATCCTACCAATCTTATCTACGAGGAAAAATTCTCATGAATAAATATTTTTTTTTTCTTTTTTTTTTTAAATCTCGGGAAAGGAGGATGTAGATCTACCCACCCATCTAGCCCATACCATACTTAATTAAGTTGCCAAAATTTATTACTATTTTCATGCAATTTGAGATCTTATATTAATCTAGAAAATATTAAAAAGAAAAAGCATGATAAATAGAAAGATTTTTTAGGAATAAATAGAACATAATTAAACAAAAGAAAAAAGGTGAAAAATCCAAACATCTATTTATTCTACGTGTGAAATCAAACAGCCAGTTTGGATACCTCTCGCTCTCTCTCATTCTAACGCCGCCCACGCTGCACTAACAATTCTCGGCGGTGCTCAGCTGCGGCGAGAAAATTGCTGAAACCCCCCTCTCTAGCTTTCACTATCTTGTTCACATCAATGTATCTTCCACAAGAAATCATCGAGGACATCCTCTCCCGATTGCCCGCGAAGTCTCTCCTCTAGCAAAGAGCCTTGTGTAAGCGGTGGAAAGCCACAAACTCCGACCCCAAAGAAGGTCTTTGGTTTGGAGCTTGTTGTCCAGGAGGCGCTTGAAAGTGATTACCTCTATACCGAAGGTTCTCATGGTTCTTCCATGGTGGATTATATGGATCGAACCGAGGTTTCTGACCTTGGTTGAGGTTTCCTCCGTTTCCATTGCCATTATGCCCAAAGGCATTGACTTCTTCTTCCTCGCCACCAGGCTACACTCGTCCGTGCTGTGGGTCGTGGTAAAGCAAAGTTGGCACGTCTTGACGTTCTTCTTGGCCACATTAGGCTTCAGCAGCTCCATCATTTGCTTCATCATGGTCATCATATCACCAACATCTGGGGCGCTCTTCGGAGCAGCTGGCATGCTGGGTTGCGTCTTGACCACAACTTGGGCATCGTCTCTCGACTCCTCGGCCATATCACCCAGAAGCTTGAAAGCTTCATTGGGCTGCTTGTTCAAGATTGAACCTCCGCGCGCGGCACTTACGAACTGCCTATCATTCGGCCTCAAGTCGTTCATGAAGTATTGGATTAGATCTTGCTCAGAGATCTGGTGCTGTGAGCATCGGGCCAACATGGTCTTGAAGCGACACCAGTAGTCATAGAATGACTCACCGTTTCCCATTTGGATCGAGCTCATCCGTTTCCTCACGTTCTATATCCTGGAGATAGGATAGTACTTCTCCAAGAATTTCTGCTGCAACTCTACCCAAGTTGTGACACTGCCCGCGGGCAAGGTGTACAACCATTCTCGTGCGGTGTCTTGGAGAGTGAACGGGAATGAGACCAGGCGGATGTACTCCTTCTTGATCTCTTCAGTGGTCCTGATGGTGGCACATACCATCTCAAAGTCCTGGAGATGTCTTAGGGGATCTTCTCCGGGCATATCGCTAAACTTGGGCAAGATCTGCATGAATGAGTGGCGCAGCTCCAGTTGTCAGCTATCTCGGGCAAGATAATGCCCAAGGGACGTAGACTGTTATTGTTGGGAAACATCATCTCCCTTAGCGTTGGTCCTCCACCATGAGGTGGGTTCCTCTCCTGTTCTGCCATGGGGTTTCCTCGAGGTTCAGGCCTTCTTAACGGCTGGGCATTTCTTCTCAACTAAGCTCTCCTTCTTCGAACTATCCTTTCTATCTCGAGATCGAACAAGAGTTCACCGTTTTCTCCTACGATGTTAGGTTGGAGCATACAAAAACAAAAAAAAATAAATAAAAGGGATGAGAGATAACACTGGAATACCGTGTTCCCCAGCAACAATGCCAATCTGGCGGAGCCGGTGACTTGTCGTTTGGAGCCCCCGTTCCGACCAAGATAATATTTATAATTTCGAGACTTGTTTCACTTGGTTCCTCAAGCGGCAAGTACTTCGGGTCGAACCCAAGGGAGCGCGGGTGCGTATCTCTCGATTGTCATGATTTGTTGGATGGTTGGCTGCCCTCTTGGACAAGGTGCTAGTCTTGGCTAGCGTGTCGACAAAGATGTGTCAAGAGGAAACTTGAGCATGAAAGGAAAAGCTGAAAGTAAAAAACACTAAGAAAAGGTTAAATGAAAAGCAGCTTGGCCAGGGGATCAGTTTTGTCGGGGTTTGGTCAAGGTGTTGGTCATAGGCTCAAAGAGATTCGTCTCAAGGTTAT
The DNA here is from genome assembly GCA_036873715.1 of Salvia sclarea. Taxonomy (NCBI): domain Eukaryota; kingdom Viridiplantae; phylum Streptophyta; class Magnoliopsida; order Lamiales; family Lamiaceae; genus Salvia; species Salvia sclarea. The sequence goes on from JAYJMF010342160.1 coordinate 9,396, forward strand.
GTCGTTGGTTATAGATCGAAATATGCTACACCTCCTTGTAACTCATCACGTGCATAGCATACCCCGTCCAGCTTGCCCTTAAGTTTAGAACATGGCAGAATCCCCTGCCCGTTCCCTTACCCAGAACACTCTCCCTAGGAGGACACTTCTCTACTCTAGGGAATCCTACGCCGGACAACATTCACTCACTTTGACAGCCCAACTGGCCCAGCCACCCTTTGGTACTCGCGAGTGGGGTTCCTGACCAAGGGATAACAACCACAATCAAGCCCGCTCTAGCCACACTCTTCGGGACAAGAGACACTCTACGCCGGATTCCCACTATTGTTTCTGTCCACTCCAACCCCAAGTGCTACCGGCCGATTTAACACAAGAAGAAGGGGTAGATCTAAGCTTCCTTTAGGCCCAGAGCTTCGGGAACACTCCCCCAAGATTATCAACACATTTCGGCCTCCCAACTCAATGCGACCAAACCCCTACCTATATCACCCCGAGCCAAGCCGAGCTAACTACTCACGTATAATCGAAATAAAACACAAAGTAAAAGCAAGACAGAAAGTAAATGAAACCATACTTAACATAAAACGAAAATCAGATCCAACGGTAACCTAGGCAGAACACAGCCTTGCCAGGGAACATCAAATACATAAAATAAAATGATATGCCCGTAGGATTTGTTTCTTCCTCACTTCACTCATGAAAACTAAGACATGAAAAGAGAGAAAAGTTGCAGAGGACGAGAGAGAGGGATGCTATCTGAATTCCCAAAATTCAAGTTGTGGAAGTGATAGATGTAGCACGCCATTTAAAAAAAAAATTATTTCGTCAAATATATTTTTATTATTGGCCCAAATTTATTTCTATGAGCCCTTTCTGTTTAGTAATAACATTAAAATGTAGGGAAACTTGTAGTCGAGGAATAAAAGATGCGGCCACATTTTATATCCAGCCCAATACCAATTATAATTTTAGTGGTAGATAGCTAGCTATTAGTGTTAAATATATATATATACAATGTAGTGATTATCATGGAGCACCTACGGATATGTATTTTACCTTTCACAAAAGAAATCCTCTATTGCTTTTGAAGTCTTGGAGTGCAGGGACTTCACAATTAAATAATAGTGAATAATAGTAGTGTGAGTCTATAACCTTTTATTTTAGCAAGTAATAAAATATATAGTCTTTTACAAATAGGTATAATAAGCACATATACACTCCTTGATCAACCCAAACTCTGTAGACGAGTAGAATAACATAATTATCTTTATCCTTATCAAATTTGATGATAAGCGTCAGCACCTTGCAGTACAATCAAGAAAAACCGTGACCTACTAGTATAAATAGGGAGCAATCTTCTAATGAGGGGACGCTCACAAAATTCATAAAAACAAAAGTCAAAGTTTTGTAAGTAGCTGTTGCGTCGAGGAGGGATACAATTGTTTTTGTTCACGAGGTTAAGACTTGTGGTTTAATTATCCCTATTGTTATACATGTTTTTAATTGTTTACATGCTTCTGTGATTAAGATTCATAATATTTGTGTTCTTATATGCTCTCATCTATTCCATGTATATTACATATAATATTATTATTAAGCCCTCACTGATTATAAGGGCCCACGGTACGATTATTAAGACCTCATTGATTATAAGGTCTCATGGTTATATATATATATATACACGTATATGAATTGTTTATGTGATAATAGGAATTATTGGCATGTGTAGCATATGTGGATATATAATTGCATTGTTCCTCACTGAGTGTATTTTATATGCTCACCCCCATCTACTTTCAGTTATGCAGATGAAAAGTCGAGGCAGCCGTGAAGTCGAGAATGACTAGTTTTCAAGAAGTTCTTTTGTTAACTTCCAAGTTTCTTTCTAAAGTTAAAGCTTATTTTTTTAAGGGGTGATGTTTAGTTTTATTTAAATTACGTTTTAGACATAAACCTTTTGGTAAAGTCTCTTACAACTTTTTGATGATTTAATCTTGTTATAATTCCTCTTTTACGATTTTTCCTCTTGTGAAATATTATTTCCCTGTCAATAATTAGTTGTTACTTATTTTCTTATTATTATTCCAAATCAAAACTCTCACCTTTTAATTCAAATTCAAAGATTTTGGTAAAATTTTAAGTTAAGAAAAATGGGTCGTTACAATTGATATCAGAGCGGGTCTACGTTCCTGTAGACTCGTCGTCTTTTGTTTAAAAAAAATGGTTTACATTTGATATAGCTCAGTCTCCCTGCGAGAGACTGATAGCAGAGTCTCACCGACTAAAAAGTCGTGGACATCCTGCCAGTGAGCAGTTTTTGTATAGAAGAGGGTGAAGAAAGAAAGAACATTCCTGAAAAGTTCAGGAAAGGCATCTAGGCCTGGGTAGGCGAATTCGACATGGTTGAGAACTGTATTTTGTACGTGAATGTTGAATGCTGCAACCTTTGAGGGCAGCGCTTCGTGCTCGGCTACAGCTACGGCAAGGTCTTGTTCATCTGAGACCTTCAGTTTGGTGGTCTTTTTTACCAAACGCCGTTTGGGTTTTGATGCTGCTGCGGGCATGGGGTCCACAGCAGGAGAAGTTGTTTGTGAGACTGAGGTGAGCTCAGTCTCAGGGGCTGGAACTAAAACTGAAGTGAGTTCAGTTTCAGGGATGGTGGGTTGAGCGGGAGTTGGAACGGTTGGGACGGTTGGGGAAGTAGTAGAGGTTGTGGAAATCGTGGGCTCCACAGTAGCGGTTGGTACCTTCTCGGGTATGGGAACGGAAATCCGCCCACTCTGCGTCGTCGCGGCGACCGTGGATCGATGACGGTGAGGCACGGTCCCCTTCGCCTGAAGTTTGGCGAGCAGAGGTTCTGACTCAGAAGCCGATGCAGCAGCTTCTCTTTCTCCCTCCTCCTTCTTCAGTGCCACTGACCTTGGCAATTTGATTAGGGAGTTGGATGGAGGAGCAGAGATGTAGTTACTAGTCCAAAAGATAGGAAGGTCCTTTGTGGCCTCAAGGATTATGGTGGAGACCCTGGACCCTTGGCGAAGAACTCTGGTGGCCTTCATCGGATTCTTCTCACTCATGAGAAACATGAGGTAGGCCGCCTCCCAGTTGAAAGGGCCTTCTTGTAGCAGGGCTGCAAGTATCTTCTTCTGAGCATTAGATACTTGGTCGTTGGAGCCCGTGTTGCCGAACCAACACTTTTGAACAATCCTC